>JAOBAT010066982.1:0-46315 GCA_026413305.1 Hydrozoanthus tunicans
GAGTGGTCGTTCTCAGTAGTGAAGCCACAGGTACAAGCTAGTTTTTATTGAAATTTTATTTTTCTATTGTGGCTTTTTTTTTTATTGTGCAAAATGAGCTTGATTGAAGCCTTTTGAGAGAAGTTATTCAACTTTTTGCTGTTGAATTCCCGAGAACTAGTGCTTTGTCACCCCATCCCCCTGCATTTACAGCAAGTTGTAGCTATGCACTCCATTATGTTTGCGATGGGGTATGTGGGTCAAAAGAAGCTTGCAGGTGTAATATGAGCTTGATTTAAGCTTTTTGAAAGAAGTTATTCAACTTTTTGCTGTTTAAAACCCGAGAATTAGTGCTTTGTCACCCCACCCTCCTGCATTTACAGCAAACTGTAGCTATGCACTTTATTATGTTTGCGATGGGGTCTGTGGGTCAAAAGAAGCTTGCAGGTGTAATATGAGCGTGTTTGAAGCTTTTTGAGAGAGGTTATTCAACTTAAAAAAATCCGAGACTAACTAAAATCCGAGACTGAAAAATCCGAGACCAACTATAACTTGGTATTAAGTATCACAGAGAAACCACAAAGCTCTTAGTGAAGGAAAAGTGCATGAAATATTGGTAAAATGAAGAGTCTACAAGTCTGATCTTCTCTAGATAGATTGTCAAGCTGGCACCATCTGTTAAGTATAGAATACTATATAAGTTGGAACAGAAATGTAAAAAGAGAGAGAGAGAGAGAGAGAGAGAGAGAGAGAGAGAGAGAGAGAGAGAGAGAGAGAGAGAGAGAGAGAGAGAGAGAGGCACATACACATGATTGAGCAAGAATAAAGAACACAAAGAAGAACACAAAGACCCCCGTAATAATATATCATGCTTACGAAACTGAATTTGTTTGATAGGATTTTGAAAAACAAGAAAAATATCGCTTGTTTCATTGAAGTAATTATTTTGGTTGCTGAGATATCAAGGTTTTTCAAATATGCAAATTACCAAAGTTGTGACGTAATAGAGGGGATCCAATGTGACAAATCGCAACAAAAGTTGTTTTCAAAGCTTGTTTTTGTGATATCGTTAAACAACTGTGCAAAAGTTCAGGATCATTGGTCGTGTTTCCACTTACTGACGAGTAATAATAATAATAATAATAATAATAATAATAATAATAATGATAATAATAATAATAATGATAACAATAATAATATAATAATAATAATAAATATGTTTAGCATTTATTTAGCACCTTTTTCCATATGTATAAGTTGGCTTTGGTCTTGAGGGTCTTAGATAGTCCGCTATATACGGCCCACAATTTTACTCATTAAGAGTTGCCCTCAGTTAGTAGTAGACAGACCACGACACCGGGATCACCCTACTCTTTTTCGACAAGTGTTGTGGGTTCCTTTAAGTCCCCTGATAGGAGAGCCTATGAGAAGACATGAAAGTCTAACCGTTTGCATATGTTAGAGCAAAGGCAGCACCTTCTCCTCAGTTGTTTTAAGACCTCGAATGAAGGTCTGACGCCGTGAATCGAACCCTGGTTTCCCATACGAAAAACTGGCGCCTTATCAACTTGGCTAAACAGGCGGAGTTCTCTCTTATTACTACACACTTTTTGTAATTTGCATATTTGTATATTTGAGTTGCCTCATTGAAACAAGCGACACTTTTCTTCTTTTTCAAACTATTCGCTTTCATCTGTCAACATCAAATGAATGCTGCAAATCAAGAGTTATTTTATAGAAGTTGTCAGTTTAGCCCTTCAATCTACCATATTTGATATTTCCAATTTGGGGCTCACAGAATAGAAATGTTTAGGTCCCGAACAACCATCAGTTGTAATTAGTCACGTGTGTGTTCTTCCTACTTTCTGGCTTTTACAAAATAAATTCAGTAAAACACGGGCTCTTATTGGCCGAGGAACATTTTCTAAGTCTTGACGTCATCAGTTGTTGTTATTTTACCAGAATATTCGTCAACAAGATACACACTAAGCCTGAGGCGATTAAATGCTTTAGTAAAATTACTCAGGTGATTACCAGAGAGAAATAGCCAAGCAAAAAAAGGGAAAAATTGTTTTTTTATTAATTCAAATTGCCATGCGTCATTGCACAGTAACTGGCAGCGCGCGCAGATCACATGATCAATTTAAGAAAGCGATGCAAAGTGAACGGTTTTAGTTTAAAAGGTAGCTAAGACAGATGCAATAAGCGGCCAGTTCAAGCAGAAAAAAACCAAACAAAATTGTTTACATTCATACATTCATATTGAATGTAAATGAGCCATGCTGGAAACTTCCCGAGGGGAGAATTGCTCTCGGATGGAGCTAGTTGACAGCATGAACTGCTAAACACATGGTCGATCGCTTGAACAAACTGTTTTTTCTGTACTAAAACGCGACGAAGCTGCTTTTGCTCATTGGCAAGCTGTTTCAGGTAGGATTTCAATGTTTTATTCGCCTCACTAACAAAATTGGTTGTCGCAGCGAAAATTTCTTAATGTACAGTGTTGACTTAAGATGGCGGTCGAGAGCCGCTCGCAATAATTTAACAGTAAACTTGCTCTTTTTAAAAAATTTCTGTCTTTTCTCCTAACGGAAAACCAAAACTTTGAGAGGCATCGATTCTTTTCATTCACCTCCACACTTTCAAATTCTGTTGTTGTAACCATTCTGCCAAATAAAGGAAAACCAGTTTGTGCGAAAATTGCGTTTTGTTGTTATTTTCTCATTCGCACGCTTATTGACATCTAAAACATTTCTACATTCATTAATTAGTGCGAATCGTCGTAATGATATTGTATAATCTTTGAAAACCGTTCTTCCAAATTTTGTTGCACATTAATATTTTTTGGAAACAGCATTTTTTTCATTGTCCTAATTTTCTCCTCCGAAACATCAACAAAACAACGCGAGGCCGCCTATAATCACTCAGCGCGGGGTGATTATAGCCAGGATAGTGCGTCAGCCTCCACCAATCAGAGCTGCGGAAACTCTACAATCACCTGAGTAAATTTACTAATCACCAGATACTCACTTCGCATTCGGCGAATAATTGTTAGATAAAAGCTTTAGAAGGTTTAGCGCGTAATACAAACCTTTCCTCGTGTTCTCCCAACAATCTCGTTTTTCCAACAGAGTTTGGAAACACGGAAAATACCTTCTAAATATTAGCTAGACATATTGGAGGTAATTTACAAGCAAATGAAATCGTTTGCTTACAGGACAAACTTTGTCACACGCGCAACAGAAAGCGTTCTTGGGTCCAGCTGTGCAAATGCCGATTAGCACTAACTCAGGGTTAATTCACCTGAAGAGGGCAGGACTGCTGAAAGCTTGTGTACAGAAGTAGAAGGAATACAGAAGACAACAGAAAGACAGAGATTGTGGTACAGAGGAAGATGAGAATAGTATTAAAACGTTTAAGTTCAAAAAAGTTAAGTCTTAACTTTTAAGTTTAAAAACGTACTTCCGTTTTTTCAACATTACAGAGACAGATTTGAGCTTATATATTAGAATTGATAAGCTTTTTCTTACAAAAATCTAAACAGTACTTTATTAGAACTATAAACCTTTCCTAAGGGAAGAAATATCTGCTTGAATTTTGGCTTGTCCAAGGGTTAAAGTCAACCAGTCTTTGAACAACTCAGCCCTGCAACATGGAATTTGGCTCAGCTTAACTTGTTCTAGTAGTTTTAGTATATACATATAGTGCAACTGGTAAGTTTAGTTGGTAAACCGCCAATCAAGGCCCAGAGTCAATCTCCGGTGCCGGATTTTCACTCCGGGTCTTCAAGCAACTGAGAAGAAGCTCTAACATCTACAAACGGTTAGATCTTTACTTCTTCTCGGATGAGCACGTTAAACCGTTGGCTCTCGTAGTCTAATAATTGAGTAAAACCTGCTGGGTTTTCCGACAACCGAAAATAGTGAAGACTATAAGAAAGCTGGTGTCATCATTTTGTTATAAATTGTCATCCTTGCTATTGTACACGGTTAATTTTTTTCAACTTCTTACATGTCCAACTTCAAATTAAGCTAGAGACTGAGTTATATCAATAGAGAAATAGGTTTTTTAACACTTTTATTCCAAATTTCCACAGCGCATCCTATTAGGTCAATGGTGGGTAATAAGGATAGACGTGGATCTCTGAACTCCAGGATCCATACCTATCAGCAAACACCTCGTTTACAGAATAACCCTCTCCCCGAAGGGTTCCTCCTTGCAATGTGTGGATTTTTTTGGCTGATATTCTCCACGTGCGACCCGCCAAACCGTTCTTGTGCTTCGTGTGGAATATAGTTCTTCTGCCTTTGGTTCCTTTCAGATAGACTCGGAATCGCTCGTAGAACCTGTTCTTTGGACATTGTATCACCAAGGTGGATCGATCACTGGTGTTGATTGTACAACTGCATGTGGAGTGAAAGAAATACTTTAATTTAACTTTAGAGAACGAAATACATTACTTGTAACCTGTGCATAGGATTTTGAGTCTTGCACTTGAGCGTTTCATCTGCCATAGGTAATCAAAAACAAGCTTAAACACTCAATCGCGGTCTTTGGTCTTTGTGTTTGCACTATCTGCTTTCGATTTCTCCCAAACACGCCTCGGTTTCCATAAGCCTGTGCAAACATGGTAGTTGTGTATTGCTTGCGGATTTGTTCTTATTTCTTATTCATGAATAAGGAATAACTCAAGTCCGCAGGAAATGAATGACTTTATGTTGGGTCTTTGTAATTACGTGCCAAGCGGAACCCCTTGGGTACAGTTACTGCTTATATAATCAAGCTCACCATGATTAACATTTACTTGACCTTACCAGTTAGTATAATTCACTGCTATTAACTTGCAATTAACAAGGTTATATTGAACTTATTTGCAGTGTAACAAAGTAGTTATTGTCCGTCTACAATAAATTTGTACGCGTCTACTCCTACACCCTTTGTCTTGTTATGGAAAATATACAATACAAACGCTTTCTGCGCGTAGGAGCTCGGCGACAGAGTGCAGAAGGAATGCACATCAAGTTGTAAAGAAGACATAAAAGATTAAAAGCAAGCAATATAAAACAATTTGTTTTTACTCTTACTCTTCAGGTTTCTCAACAAGATGGCCATTGTGCTGTTTCATCTCCTCCTTCCACGGCAAGTAACCTTGCTGCAACTGTCTCTTCCTCGTGTCCCAAAAAGATCCTTTCTGGTTTGACAAGCTCGTTGTGTAGACTTTCTGTCTAACGCACGTATCTCCAGAGTCAAACCGAGCAGACGACTTCGAAGGGCAATCCGAAGCAAAACAAGCACTAAAAGGGCTCGTAGGGGTACCCGATATCAGTTTCAGACGCTTTTTAAGTCCACCCACTGGATAAGAGTCTCTGTTCCCCCTGGTCTTGTCGGGAATATACAAATCATTATCATCTACTCGGACCAATCTCCCATCGCCAACCTTTGATCCCTTTCTGTACACCTTAGCTGACATGAATTGTGTTTTCGGTATACCGCCATAAGCAATCCATTCGTGTTCCTCCTCGAAGGTCTCCGCCATGTCATTGTAGTCTTCATCGCCCGTTGCCTTGTAAGCCCTCTTCAGTGATGCCTGTACATCATAAAAGAACTCTGTTGCCCTGATTTTATATATGTATATATATGGGCCGGCACCAGGTGTCGTCCAAAGAACATTAAATCCAAACGCTACTGCAGTGTCCTCGTCTAGGCTTGTCGCTACAAAGGCGGTGTTTTTTAAAGTACCCATTTTACAAGAATCTCCGGTGACGTGGTCAATCAGGTTTTCATTGTTACCGAGACTTTTCATTCCATTTTGGAATATGTCCGATGGCGGGCGCAAATCCGCTCGGTAGACAAACCGCGGTGGGTTTATGACATCGGCGAAATTTATTGAGATGCTCCCAACAAGCAACAAAAAGATCGTACAGAAAACCACGAAGTGGCCGCCTGCCTTCATCTTTGTAAGCTAAACTTAGTGTAGAACATCTGCGTGCAGTTTATATACGAACAAGTGTGCCTGTGTTTAACTTCTTGTGCAGATGTTTAAACAGACAAAAACACCTTGGCCATCTTTGTAAGCAACTTGCGAAACCTACATACAAAAGGGCTAAGGAGTCGAAAATTTTCTGCAAAATTCTGTTAGAAAAACGAGATGAATTCGATTTCTTACGAAACACACACGCGTCCGTTCAAAAACTTGTATTTAGGACTTTTTCTTCCTTCACTGTCTTCAGAATTACAATAGTTTTGATCATGATAGCAATTGGCATGGTTTCGTTTCTAGTTAGAGGTATTTAAAATTCTCCAAAACTTCCAGTACTGGAACTAAATGATGATCGACTATGTTAACGAAAATGGGCACCAAAGCACCTGCATGGGGAGCGATATTAGTTGGGCTGGTCGTAGCAAGAAACAATTTTCTGATGTTGTATTGTAGAAAATACTCAATTTCAACTTTAAATTCCTCTAAACATGAACAGAATACAAAGTTAATCAAATTGCTTCTGTCAGAAAAGCAAATTTCGAGGACAGGCTTAAGAGGATCGGCCTCTTCAGAAGAAGAAAGAAATTGCGGTGAATTGAAGTATTTAGGTGATATTACCATGAAATGTTATTGATAACCCAGCTGCTACTAGGCTTTTACTCTGACGTATATCAGAAGCTAGGCGGATATAATGCGCAAAGACAAAATATGAAACGATAACGACTGTTCAGCATGTTTGCCAAGCTTAGTCACCCGAGTTTTAGGTGCAGTACTAGTGGCAATCAAAAATTAGTAACAGTGTTGATTTTAGCGTTTATGTACGCACATTTTGGCACTCCTTAAAAAAATTAGAAAATATATGCATGGAGAGCTTTCTTATAAACCACGAAACTACTGAAATAAACCACAAAAATAATTTCTTGAATTTTGAGAACAAAAAGCCTTCCAATGCTTCCGAATACCATGTTTTGTCTCCATGACGTTGAAAGGCTACGTCATCAGTCACGTGACAATAACTCATTTTATACAGCTAGAGAATTATAACCAGCAGTAATAAACTTTAACACAAGCTCAAATCTTTTGGTGGACATATTGTTTTTGGAAATCTTAAAACTTATCAACTATAGATATATTCCTCGTTTTTCCCTTAACAAAGGCTTTCTTAAATAACAAAACTTACGAAGGTTCATAAGCAGTGGCTCTCTCGAGAATTTTCTCTCATAGACCCAAGATTAAACTTGAGAGTTATATCCTGTTTCGAGCCTAAGTGGTTCATAGGGCCGGCGCTTATCTCCGGTTTCTATGAGAGCCTTTGAGTACCCCTGGACATAACACTGATCTATCGCAGGTTAGCCCCAGCAGAACTGGTACTCATTTATACAGCTGAGTCGACTGGAACAAAGTCAGGTAAAGTGTCTTGTTCAAGAACACAACACAGTGGTTTGACCGGGGCTTGAACTCGCGATCCTACGATTACGAGATAACAGCACGGCCACTACGCCGCCGAAACTTGGTAGCGTTCTTGAAATAAGCATTGACCTATCAAAAGTGGAGTTAATGAAATGACAATTGCCAGTTCACGATACAAACTCCAATACGTATTAACAACTTAAGCCTTCAAGTAAAGGTACCGTTATCTAACGTCGGTAGCTCGTTCAGCTCTCAGAGAGTGTTGCTATCAATCCAAAGCTACACTGATAAAAAGAAAGTCGAAACAGACGTGCAGTTACCGAGATTGAACGGGGTACCACTAGCTCCGAAGGCCGCGCACTAACCAACTGAGTTACGCCTATTCCTTAATAAGTCGAGCCCAAGTTATAGTTTCTGATACATTAACTGTATCTTTACGAACTTGTGGTTTTGAATTTGTGAGCAATGGAACGTGTAACTTGCAAATGGTTGTTGCTATTCATTTGGCTTCGCTGAACATTTTTTCCCACGATACAGAAGTGTAGCAAACGGCATAAAATAAATTTCTATTAAAAGTTTCTGAAAGTAGAGTTTGAACTTGGTTCGGAAGTGACGCACTTGTATCACCGTAAAGCAAATATTTGATTGGTTCTTATAAATCGACGTCTATTGTTTGTAAGCCAATCAACAGCAATAATTCTGCATCGAATTTCCTTATTCTGAGCTTACACAACCAGCACTGCTGTCAGCCAATGGGAATCGAGAGGTTTTGTCCCAAAGCTACAAAACTGGTTCTTCCATACATGGTGAAGCTGTAGATTGTCTACTAGCTGCTGTTGCAACGTGTTGCTTCGCGCTCAAGGAGCCTTAGAATTTGAAATGAATAGGTTTGTCACCATAGCAGGTTGATTTGTTTCAAACAGTTTTAAAACTAGATGTAGCTGTTAAGGTAACATTTATGCCGACTATTTATTATTAATGGTTGCAAGTTTTAGCAGCTTCGTCATTGGAGGGGAGGGGATGGACGGAGTCATACTTACAAAAAGATACTTGGAGATAAGGTTGGGTCCAATATTCAAATTAGCCCTACTAGCAACGTTTCGGGTAACATACTCTTTTGAAAGTTTAACTAATGAACAAGACTAGTAGGAATAACTTGAATGTAGATAAATGATTATCTAAAAAGAACCTTCACTCCAAGATTACTTCTTGGTATGTCAATTTGGGATTCCAAAAATGTACTTTCCAGAACACTTTTTATATTAACTTTCTGCAAAAACAAGTAAAGAAAGAACTGCTCAAGGCCATGTTGCACTCCTGACGTCATGTTAAACTATCAAAAGGGTCAGCCTTGTTCGGATTGTTTTATTGCTTGCATTTTTGGTAAAGTTTACCACTAATAGAATAAAAACGTCATCCTTTTTAAGCAACTTAACAAACACTTAGATTTTTTCGATAACAAACTTCAATTAAACGTTGTGATGTCACGGATTAGATTGCGAGCACAAAGATGGCGTACTTTAGCGTTCACCTTGCTGTAAGAACAAGTCTTAGTTGTTACTTGAAACGAAAAACAATGCATCATTTGGGAAATATATTTTTTCAAGCAGATTCTATGAAATTTTCCAGGGTTAATGAAAAATTTCCAGGGCTTTTCCAGGGGTTCCCGGGATTTCCAGGGCTTCAAAAATTTTCCAGGGTTTTCCAGGATTTCCTGGGCCCGTACGAACCCTGCTTGTTGCACTCCTGACGTCATGTCAAACTATCAAAAGGATCAGCTCTGCTGCTTTGTTCGGATTGTTTTATTGCGCGCATTTTTGGTAAAATTTACCACTAGTAGAACAAAAACGTCATCCTTTTTAGGCAACTTAACAAAACGCTTACATTTTTTCGATAACGAACTACAATTAAACGTTGTGATGTCACGGATTAGATTGCGAGCACAAAGATGGTGGCTCCCTTAGCGTTCTGTGAACTATCTTTAACGATATGGCGATGACACGTCCTAAACATTACCTTTTCTGGAATCCTAAGCAGATGGTCTTAAAACATATAAGGAAAATAATTTTGGAATGAAGGTTTCTTTAAATCGCCGCCATTTTAAAGTAGCCTGCGCCGCAGTCTATCTAAACCTACCGACAGTTGAAAAAGTTTGGGCCGGCTGCAACGAAGGGTATTAAAAAACAAGGTGCATTAGCTTTTGTGAGATTTCGGATATTTTAATAGATACTGAGTTTTGCGAATGGAAGAAATTAAAACAAAAAAATTACACTGTGATTATTTATTGAGGATGGAATTTTGGAAGCGAGTCCCTGACACCAGCACACAAAGTCAGAACCATTAGCTGTTATTCTTTATTGCTTTTAAAACATTGCAGCTCTAAGTATGATAAGCGACGTGTTGCCGAATCCTCCCAGTTAAGGATAATACTTTGGTTCAAAAGAACTCTCGAAGAATCTAGAATTTCATCTTACGCGTTTTACTTTGATTGGTTGTTTTTTTTCGTAAATGACCAACTTAAATTTTAAAACTTTATAATTTTTGTTTTAGAAAATGAGAGTATGCGTCCATCTTCAACATTAATGGCAGACAGTTAATCCTGAAAATGGACGCAAGGTTCGATTCCAAAAAAATTTTTTTTTAATAATTTCACGCTGGAGAGACTTAGTTCATATCATACTATGAAGCTACCCAACAAAATATTACTAATTTTGAATTAAATTTTGTTTCAGTGATGTAAGAATAACCTAGATATGGCCGGGCTGAAATGTTTTTAAAAATGTTACATGCGTTTTCTTTATTTCAAATGCTTCTAATTTCAGAAAAACTCATTCACAATTCAACACTCCTTTAAGTCACATAATAGGCAAGGTTACGAACACAGCATAAATGTTCAAACGCTTTCATACCTTTTCTTACATTCGATTTACAAGCATTATGGCACAAGAAATGAATAACAGTTTGTATAAAAAGCAGCCTTTCACAGAAAGGTCCGCAATCAAATCTGTCATCAAGTTTTTACTGTTCTTCAGTCATAACTCCATTCAAATAGGCACTCAATGACACGTCTAAGCTGTCCAGCAAGTCTATGTAGCGGAATAGACCATAAAACGAAGGTTTGTTATCCAAGGGTAAACTCAAGCTGCTTTCTACGCTGCGAGGCCTCGACGCTGCTCAAGGCTTTTCAGTTATCACCATATTCTTCTCAAAAAACAAGATGTAAACTTTTATGATGATTCTGATATTTGAGAAGTCTATTTCTCAGACCGTTCAGTATTCGTCCCCACGGATCATCTGTCTGATCCTGTTAACAAAAAAAGAAAAATGTCTTAATACTTACGGTGATTTACACCTCATGTTCATTCTTCTCTCAAACAATTATCAAAATAAATTCTCCTTAAGGTACTAGCTAATAGGAAATCAAGCCAACGGTTGAGAGAATTGAGAGGTTGGTTGTACCAAACATGAACTGACGAGTTGCGAAAATATCTTTTATAGAAAATGTATGGAAATAATTACCTATTAGTCCGATCACTGGTTTCTGAGCGGTAAGCAAGCTTCTATATGAAAGCGAGGCGGAGGTTGTCCTGGCACAGTTAGAGAAGTGGAAATGTTTATCTTAAGAAACTTGTCAGCATGTCAATTATTTCCACTTCTCTAACTGTGCCAGGGCAATCTTCGCGTCGGTTTCATGTAGAAACTTGATTACCTTTCAGAAACCGTGAAATGGACTGTTATCTGGCACTTTCAAAAAAAGACTTGTAAAGAATCCCGGTTTCTGTGATATGGCCTAACTACACTTCCCTTCCCTATTCTGAACCTTTCTGTATGCAACATCCCAACCTCAACTGTAAGCCTACTCAAAACGAGGGATGCATGTGTAGTTTTCAAACACTTGCTTTGACCCAACAGACCAATGCAGGGTTCGTACACCTTCAGAACTTAAAAATCCAGGGTTTTCCAGGGCTATATTTTTATTTCTTCCGGGGCTTTTCCAGGACTTTTTAAACCCAGAATGAAAATATTAACGTTCAAATCACCAGCTTAAACAACATTTTAGTAATTAATGTCATGGAAATTTCCTTGGACCTGACATAACAACGACATGCAAAAATTAAGTTTTAAGTCTTAATCGTTACTTGAAACGAAAAACAATGCATCGTTTGGGAAATCTAGTTTTTTCAAGAAGACTCTATGAAATTTTCCAAGGCTTAATGAAAAATTTCCACGGATATTCCAGGGGTTTCCAGAGATTTCCAGGGCTTCAAAAATTTTCCATGGTTATCCAGGATTTCCAGGGCCCGTACGAACCCTGCCTATGGGATGTAAAAGTAGGTGATAACAGAGGGAAGGGTGGGTAGTTTTGGAACACTGCGCTTGATAAAATTATCTATTATATAAGTAACGGCTTGTGATAACAAAGGCGACTTACCATTAGACACACTATGCCTGGACTTGCACATAAGTGGGCATACAAATCACAAACTAAGATTGCGATAGGTCATAACGAGGTGGAATATAGAGATACTTCCAGCACGAGAAGATAAAATTCGGATCCCCAAGTGGCCATGTAATTTTCTTTAGACATTGATGAAATTCTGATATGAAAACAACTTTTTTTAAAAAGTTCTGGCCACGCGCCTAAGCGGGAAGCTTGTAATTAACTAGTCGTGTTAGTAACCATGGCGACAACAATATCCTCACACGTGCAAGATAAAATGATTTCTTGAAGTAAATATATTTTTAAAACCTTAAAAATGCTATATTACACAAAGTGTCTGGGCTAAACCTGGATCAATGGAAAGACTTTAGCTACATTTTGAATAAATCGTATATAACCATCAATTATTTCTAAGTATTGTTTGAAACGATACTTTCCATGCATGTACATATCTATTGCTATTTTTATGTTGTCACTGATTACTTTCAAAAGCCATCTTATCTGCTGCTAAATACCATTTATATATTGTCGTTTTCATTGTTTTTGCTATTGCAGTTACATTTACAATTGTTATCGGTTTTTATTATTACTTTTATTATCATTTCCATTATTATCAGCTTTTTATTATTACTAACCTTGAGCTAATGTTTGATCCCTGTGGGTCTTTCTTTTTGCGTTTTATGTGTTTCTTTTTCGAGCCAGCATAATCAGCGCCTGAGGATCGGCATATATTATGTTCTAGACTCTTAAAGTCCCTATAAAGTTTATTTTTTTAAGTTTCTGATGAAAAGTAGATCCCTTTAATAATAGTAATTTTCGAAAACAAACCTTTTCCTCGCCTTTCCTGTTACATTTTTTAGAATTGAAGCGTGCAATGATGACGTAGCAGGAGGCAAATGACGTAGCACAAGGCATGAAGCAGAGACAATCTTTTTTATCTCAAAGAATTTAATTCTTGCTACAATAGCAAAGAACTATTCCATTGACATTGTTTGAAGTAAAAATTTTATGGCATTTTTTAACAGAAATGACATTTTTAAACAAAAGCCACATAACTCACTGCTGCTACGCACAGGTTACCAGTCTCCGATCTGCTCGGTCAAAATTTACATTCCTATCTTTTTTTTTTTTATTAAAAAGCATACTTAGACGTGGAAATTTTCTTTGGTTACTTTATTCGAATTTTGAGCTCACAGTTGACAACAGTTTTAAACCCAAAAAGTAAAAAATTAAGCTTGATAGGGACTTTAAACATTTATCGTTACTCAAATCCTTGTAATTCTTAAACAATCTAGTCGCAATATTCATTTCGAAGAAAATTTACTTATTCTCAAAAAACTAGCTGTTTCACAATTGAAGTTTATTTCCGAATTCCCAGGCGCTCTTTATATGCTATTAGGGACATTAAGAAACGAGTAGAGCAACGCCAAAGACAACGGCGAAAAACAACAGCGAATACAATAGCTGCACGTTGGAATGTACTGTACTTATACCTGCACGGGGTCATCATGAAATATACGAGAACGACCAACAGAAAATTTTGTCCTTCATTTACTTTTTCAAAAGAAAAACACTTTCACCTTTTTGTATTCACAAAGCGTAACTCGAACAAAATCGAGAACAAAAGGGCCATACGTGATCGCAAAGGGCAAGCAAAAAGTGGATTTTGTCTCCGTGTAGAGGGCAGCGAAGAGGACACAGAAATTTAAACCAATCAAAAGAGAGATAAAGCTTACCCAAAGCTTACATCAACCATGTTAACTTTGTGTCCTCTACACGAAGAAAGACCCAAGAAATGTGTTTTTATAGGCCGTCATTGTGGACGTTGCTGTTCTCTTATCTTAAAATTCCCTAATAACGTAATTCATATTTTGTTATAGTTTGTTTTCAAATAGCATTTTTACTCGTTGTGATAATTATTACAAAAAAAAACAGATTTAAGCAACCGTTATTGTTTATACATCACTGAAATAATTTTCTTTAACTTTATTTAAAAATTTAAGTGTTTAGAAGGACAAACTCTAATTTTCATTATCGCTTTTAACTTTTATCCGTTTTCCCTACTTTTATTTCCTGTGCTTACGTGAGTGTTTTGAAAACTATTGCTTAATATAGTCTACCTTCAGTGATTACATGAGCCAGCGATCAAAGTACTTCGTATACAACAAATTTGCCAACTAACCTGATGAAGATATGCTTGAGCTGGACGCTGATTGGTTAATTTCCCCATTTGATTCATGTTCGTCGCTACCCTGCTGAGTCCCATCCGACGCTTTATGACCACCTCGGTAGGACAATACTTCACGATATATCCTGCCTGGTTGGGGGTAAGTAAACATGACCGTTCAATAAATATTCTCCTCTAACACCCAGTAGGGATATCACAAACAAGTGTAGGACAATATTTCACGATATATCCTGGCTCGTTTGGGGCCTCTTGCAACACCCAGTAGCGATATCACAAACAAAGCCATTAAATAAAATTAGTATTCTTTTACAATCCCAGGAGGGAAAATACTTCGCGATATATACTACATCGAAGGAAGTTTACAAAGGCCGCTTATTGTTATTACCTTACAACCCCCGGTGAAAAAATTTTGCGCAGTAGTAAATTTACTCAGAGAAGTGATTACTTGCTTTCCACTGCTCTCATTTGGGGAGGCACTAATCCGGATACAATCACCTCACCTCGCGCGACGTGATTGTAGCTGGTGTGTGGATAAGCTTTCAAAGTGGCCACCTCCTGTTTTGTGCATTTTTAGGAGGAAGAGCTGAAATACTTGAAGGAAAACGCTACTCTGAAAAGCATTGGTGGCGAATGTTCACTTTTCAAATGCAATGCAATTTTGACAACTGTGCTAATTAGTGAAAGACAAAACTCCCGTTAAAAATGCTTCAGATGTCGATACATAGGACTGAACAAGTGGCAACAACAGTTAAATGTTTTGCACAAATCATTGGCAATTGCTTTTTTCCCCTGAAAACTAAACTAAAAACAACTAAACTAAAACAATTATTCGCCTCTGGTTCACTTGACCTTCGGTGAATAATTGTTGTATATGTCTTGCTTTGCTAGAAGTTCATAACCAAGACCCATTTAATAAGTATACTATTACACTTCACACTTTGGGAAATACAACAACTCTTGTTGAAAGTAAGACCATAAGGTCTTATAAGGTATAATATATAACCATTCCCTCACAGACTGAACAACACTATAAATTAGTTCCAACCACATTAGGAGGTCAGTTTCAGGCAAATTCAATAACTGTATAGGTGCACTTCCTAACGGAGCAGTATTCAGTGACTAAACCTTTACGCCTTTTGAATGAGCTATTTCCAACAATAACTTTTTGCGATAAAATGGCGGCTGTAGCATGCACTCGTCAAGTCAAACAACTTTTAAAAGTGACTTTTGAATAGAAACCTTGGCTAGAATAATCTCCAAAAAATAAAGACCAGTTAATCACCTTGAACTTCTGAGTTCGGAATAACAGAAAAACCACCCATTATAAAATATTCGACTCCTTTGTAAGATGGATATCTCAGGGCAGCATCAACAGACACGGGGTCACTAGACCATTTCAGTCCCAGCCAGTTTATCAGCATCTAACTTCTCCTTACATTACTCATACAAAATAGTTCATTTTTGTAATGAGAAAATGAAAATTGACCAAACAAAGAAAACTACGAAGATAGAAAAAAAATTCCTCTAAACTGGTGACAGGAAAAGAAGGGTTTTGGTTAGGAGAATTTGGGGTTGAAAAAGTTAAGAAACATCTACACTAGGCTTGGTCCCTCACTTAAAAACTAACGAACTATAAAAAGCACACCATTCAGGCCTCTGGGATTAAGTGAGACGATAGCGGGTACTTACTTTTCCATTCTTCAACCGTGTGATCCTGCTCATCGATTGAATGGTCATACTTCTTCACGCTCGGCTGTGGGAAACAATAAGCCTTCACAAATTAGTAACAAGGAGTTTCACTTTTTTCGTTATCCGTTTAGACTGGAGAACAGACTGTACATAACTTTTATAGTTGAGACTCTTCCTGCGGACGAGCGTAAAAAAATGCTTGTCTCTCTTGCCATCCCGGGAATATAAACCGTCTTCCGAGTAGTTAAACGAAAAATTCAAAACCACCAAACGCTTTCATTTGTAACAATTTAACGCTGTTTCTCTTCGATTCTTACAAAAAAATGCATTCTGTTTCAAGGACTTGTAAAGGAACAAACTGGGCCAAGTCCAATGTTAAAATGTTGCGTACCTCTACTTTCCTTTGTTTCATCAATCATGTTTCCCTTATCCCCCTAACGTTTGCTCAGTAACTGAGATCACCATGGCGGTTGAATCCACCTAAAATGTTCTTTATATGCTTTCGGATTTATAGAGCCTAAACCAATACCGAATTGCAATTATTCTAGGCATTCTACTGATGACTAATCTACCTTCTGTATTAGCAACATATAGTTTTTTTTCAGTTGTAATTGGCTCGTTTGCCATGGTCATTCAAGCAGGAACAAAAATTGTATCTTGGTCTGTGCAGTTTACTTCAAAATCCATCATACTAAAACGCTAGAGAAAACTCAAGGACATTTCGAGGTCATTTCAAGGCTTCATGAAATTCAAGGCCTTTTCAAGGATTCCTCCTGGAATTCACGGCGTTTACAAGGATTCCCCCAAGAATTCAAAACTTTTCAAGGGTTCTCCTAGAATTCAAAACTATTAGAGGACTCCTGGAATTCAAAACTAAATAAGAATTCAAGGTCTTTTCAAGGATTCCTCCTAGAATTTAAACCTTCTAAATGATTTCTTTTGGAATTCAAAACTAAATAAGAATTCAAGGTCTTTTCAAGGATTCCTCCTGGAATTTAAACCTTTTATTTTTAAAGGATTTCTTTTGGAATTCAAAGCCTTTCAAGGATTCCTCCTGGAATTCTAAACTTTTCAAGGATTTCTCCTGGAATTCAAAGCCTTTCAAGGATTCCTCCTGGGATTCAATGAATTTTCAAGACTCTGTGAACGCTGTATCTGCAGTTATGTACAAGATATTAATGTGAAGCTTACCCCCTCAATCTCGTTGGCATCATACCAAACATGAATATATGGATGGTGTAGCGCTTCCATCACTGATATCCTTTTCACTGGGTCTATGACTAGCATTTTACTCAGCAAGTTTCTCGCCTGGTCAGCTGTTTAACAGAGAGATAATCTGTAAGACTAACAACCACTACTCACCATGCACCAATACCTAACTTCGCAGTTCATGAAACTTGAATGCCAGTGTTATGTAATCGTTCGGTTATAACCTACTCATCATTTCCAACGATTCAGTTCTAGCTATACAATTCATATTTTCATTGATGCAATCAGTGTTGATGATAAAAGTTAATAAAAACAGTGTAAACTGATTTGTAAAAGTGTAAAAGCGTTAAAAGATTAAAAACTATTAAAAGATTTGCTTATGTCCTTTGTTAAAGACCCTGGGGAAAACCACCAATGTACCAGTACCGATGCGAATTTTGAATTGTTAATAAGTCCCCTGAAGAAGAACAAGTGATACTGTTCGAAAATTTGGGAGTTTTTAAACTTTTAATAGTTTTTAATCTTTTAACGCTTTTTACACTTTTACAAATCAGTTTATTCAGTTTTTAACAATCTTTATACGATACATATTTCCAAATGTACATATAGAACAAAGCTCTCATCAAGATTACTTGTAACACAGCAGTTACATGCACTCAGCCCTTTGAATGTACATAGAATTATAGAACAACATTATCATTGGAATGAAACCCCTGGTTTGCATCACAATTTTGTCGATTCGTGTGGATTACTTTCGTCGTGAACTGCATCAACTTTTCATTTGGTTTAGGATTCCACCGTTCTTTCCAAACGTAGAAACCGTTTGCTCCACGTGTGACAACAAAGTGAGTATGAACGAAAATTTCCTTTGCAGTTTAGTTTCTGAAAGGTCTGATAGTGATACGTATGAACGTAGAGTACGATACACATTACATATAGTCGACTGTAAAACTTGATTTTGATGCATTTTAATATAGTTGTTTTGGAAAAATTAAATGTCACTAAAATTTTATGTAGTAAAGTAATGGGAATTCACTCCTGATTGACAATTAAAGTTAATGCAGTCGTGCTTAGGCCCAGATGAGTGTTCAACCTACAGTGGCAGCATCGAAGAAACTAACATGCTTACTTACCCTTAACATTGTTGCCAGGTGGAAAAAGATCGTCTGGAAAGAGAGCTTCAAATGAATAACCAGGCTGTCTTGGTCTGCTGGAGCAATACATCCGCACCTAGACAAACAGGTGGTCGCAACAACAGTTTATTTACTACCTTAACATTAACAAAAGAAATCGTCAACTGACAAAATTAACAAGATTGCCAAAACGTTTTTAGTACAAAGAGATTAAACTTTAATTGGTAAAGAAACAGAAAAACAATAACATTGTGCAGACTCCAAGAACCATGCACAATTAAATGAAAAGACTAACTAGTAGTTAATTTTAACTTACAAAATACTTATGAAGTTACTTGCTTGAACATTGGAAACAATCATAATAAATTTAATAATGGAGTATGTCAATCCCGGTTTGGTTGGTAAGTTTTCCAATCTAAAGCCCAAACATTTCACTGAACAAGTTCGCTGGGATTTTAGTTTTCATTCTTACAATGATTAACGTGTTTGATTAAACCCCATTTTCTCATTACAGAACGCTTTACTCTTTCGGTTAAGTAAGGAAAATAAATAGTATTATTAAATTTTCAATCTCGAATATTGCGATTCGCGCATTCTGATTGGTTCATTCAATCTCGGTTATCAGCTCGTATTCGGAGTTCAACAAATATGGAAAATGACTGTAGTGTTTGCAAAGCCAAAAAATAGATTCTGAATAAAGTTAAGCTGTTATTTTTAGTTTAGAAAACTAATTAAATTTAATAAAACAATTATTCCATTCGCGCTTGTTGGATATGAGATGATTTATAGCCAAAGAGGCGCATAGCGCCTCTTTGGCTATTTACCATCTCATATCCAACGCGCGCTCTTGGAATAATTGTTAATTACATGATGATAAATGAATGGGACTAATTATAGGCAATTGTATGGCTAAAAACCTAAGTGGCTCATAGTGCCGGCGCTTATCTCTGGTTTCTGTAGTGTTAAGCGGATGAGAGTCTTTGACTCCCACTGGACAGGACACTAATCTATCGCAGATTAGCCCCCAGCAGAACTGGTACACATTTATACAGCTGAGTTGACTGGAACAAAGTCGAGTAAAGTGTCTTGTTCAAGGACACAACACAGTGGTCTGGCCGGGGCTCGAACTCGTGACCCTAGGATTACGAGTCGAACACGCTAACCGCTGGGCTACTGCGCCGCCGCCCCAATTGCATGGGGCAGAATAAATTCTAGGATTAATTTCATGAGTGTTTTCAATGTTTTTTCCAAAAATGCCCAAGTCGCTCCGTGAAGAGAGCAATTTGAAAAAATTGAGTTTTATGAGGAACCATGTGGTTACATGTTCATGATATCAAGAGTAACATTCTTCATTTTTCGCAGTACTGAAATGAGAAAATGTTCCTTAATCTAATTTTATCTACCCCAAGTAACTTTGAATTTGAAAAACTTTAAAATAGTTGGAAACATTTGGAACTCTTTGGAAACAGTTCAAAACCATTTCTAAGGCATTTTAATGATTTTTACAAACTTTTGGAAAATCTTCGGACACTCGGTTCCAAATGTTCAGAAAATTTTAAAAATCTTCAAAAATGGCTAGAAATCATCTCTAACGATTTCTTAGGTTTATAAAAAATCTTCACAAATCTTCAGAAATCTTTAAGTATCTAAAAGTATTCAAGCATCCAATCATTTCGATTAAATTTGCCCTGATTTAAGAAAATTTGCCCTTGTTGTTATCCAATTAAATTGATGTAATTTTGTCCTCTATATCATAAAAGGGATATCATGTACTTACTGACGGCTGTAGCTGATTTAGAAAAGAGTCTGATGGCGTTCCAAGCAGCTCGCAAACTTTGTTCCATTGATCAATATCTGATGTTCTTTCAGTTAAGGTAAGTTGTTAAGATCTGGTACGATGAACACGCTGCAGATTCAAACCTTTTTTTATGAATTATAAAATACTAATTATTTTATTGGTGGCCAATGATATTATATATGATTGTAAAGTTACCAGTTTGCAGCAGATTTGACATACAAAAAAATAATATAAATGTATACTCTGGAGGACAAGCACTGTGATTGGTTTGATCCTTGGTCAGGTGATCCTGATCAAATTCAAATGTATCCTGACCAGCATACAATCTCGTAGGAGGTTTTAAAGGTGCTCGCAAGCATTTTGAGTGTTAGCACTTCACCTGAGCAAAATAATATTTACCCAATGGAAGGGCTAAAAGTCGTTCAAAATGTCTTCACCTTTAAAACTTCCTATCAACTTTATAAATTGATCATATTAATTTAGCATTTGTACTCACTGAAACACAGAACAGTTTGTATTGGAGTATAATGCCTGCTTCAAACACCGTATTTTAACCGTATCGAATTAAATTGATTTTGATCCAAAGTTAATAGAACCAGTTATTCAAACACCGAATTTATTTCCATCGAACTGAATTTCTGCCGTATTATCCGGTAGGTGGAAGCGAATTTAACTCACTACCGAATTTAATTCGGTACACAGCTTCAAACACCGTATTTTCACCGAATTTAATTCGTTAATTTAATTCGATACGGTTAAAATACAGTGTTGGAAGCAGGCCTGAATTTTTTTATCATATTATTACATG
This sequence comes from Hydrozoanthus tunicans, assembly GCA_026413305.1. Classification (NCBI taxonomy): domain Eukaryota; kingdom Metazoa; phylum Cnidaria; class Anthozoa; order Zoantharia; family Hydrozoanthidae; genus Hydrozoanthus; species Hydrozoanthus tunicans. Next base: position 20,636 of record JAOBAT010066982.1, read on the forward strand.
GAAAATGAAATTGGCTCTGTGGCATTATAAGAGTCCCTTTCAACTCCTGCAAGTTTAAAGCACCTCACTTTTCTTCTTACACAACTCAGGTAAATCAAACATAATATGTAGTAATAAGAATTTAAGACGGTATCTTTTTTTGTTATATTCATAATTAAACTTATTTATTAATTTCATACAAGTTGGTGAACAAGTTATTTAAGACCTTAAGGCTTATGTACATGTGTTGTGTTGTGTGTGCAAATCATACAAACAAAGGATACGGTCAGTTCCTGGAAACATGACCTGCCCCCTAATCATCTCTGCCATGATGCAACCAATGGACCAGACATCGACATTATCTCCGTACCCCATGCCTAAGATGACTTCTGGTGCTCTATAGTACCGCGTCACTACATAAGGTGTCATCATGAATGCCGAACCTGCTGTTCGTGCCAAGCCAAAGTCCAGAATCTGGAAAAACAGAAAATTAATATCATTTGTACATGAACAATGTGAAACAAGTTCACTTCTGTCATTATTTTAATTGCTGGCAGAATGAAACGACGCCAGAAATCATAATCTAACGGCACAGAAAGTCGGCTTAGCTTTTGTTTCTATATATGGTTGGTTCAACGAGTCGGAGCCAATCAACTTTTTCATAAAATGTTTTTAACAGTCAATCGGCTTCTTTAATAGATCTAAAGGCAAAAACACATGAACTGTTGACGATGATCAGGTATGAATTATGCATCAAATTCGCTGCAAGGAGCCATTCATCAAGCATCTGAAAGCTTTAACTAGCTTTCCAGAGGAAGGCAATGTACTTTTACGGCAGTTTCTTCTTTGTTCAGGAGCAATCAAAGCGATCCTGTTCACTCGAGGACAAAATCACTCTTTGATTGTATTCTTCACCATGGCAATAGAATGTATTTAAGGTTTTGTCTGAATTTTGTAACAGTGTGAGCATTAATATTGCTGATTGTAACATTGAACTGCACCAGAGTTGTTTTCTTAATCTTGTAACAATCATGTTGCACTGAAACGTAAAAAGGTGTCCATTTAATTAAAGTTATTGACATTTAAAGTTGTTATCTAAACCAAAACATTAAAAATTGGTTTCTGTTTGGTTTCTCAACTCAGATTTGATAACTGACAAATATGAATCTTTAACTGATCTTGAAAATGCCTACACAATTTTCCTTTCCTGCATAAATCAAACAAATTTTGGAAGCTAAGTTTGTCGTCCGGCAGCACTGCATTATTGGTAAGAACTACTAGTGATATTTATATTATTCAAAGGTCTTACAGGATGGCAGTGCTGTCAGTTTGCTGTCAATTCACTATGGAACGCATCATACTTGTAGCACTAAATAAACAAATTTGATCAATACCTTCAGAGAAACTTAAAAACCAATCATTACCTGAGGTAGACTATTTTGTGATTATTTTTTTTCTGTTCTTTTTAAGCTTTTAGTTTGTTTGGTAAATATTCTGTACTGGCACCAAGTAGATTTGAACAGTAGAGCACAACAGAGAAATTAGTTGACTGTGCACTTAAAAACGTTTCCTTTCAAAGATGCATCCTATCCCTGGCTAGCAACTTTCATTTTTTTCTTCAAAAAACAAAAAAATATATCCAAGTTTATATCCATTACCTTCAGAGTACAATCAGACTTGACAACAATGTTACTTGGCTTCAAATCCTGAAAAAAATGTATTTTTTATCAGCTATCAAAGTTTTAATATTTTTTTTTCTGCATTGTATACTACAAGTTTGAACTTAATTCTGTACTGAGTAAGTACTGTGAAGCATGCTGAAAAGAGTTTCGCTACCAGCTGGGTCAAAATGTTTGTTTCTTGGCAAAATCATGACAACCACATACACTGTAATCTTTTTTATTTACACTGTGATTGTAGTGTTCAAAGTTGTCATGATGATATTAAACAGGTCTGCCCCACTTTATAAAATAATCAAAGTGCAATTACAGTTGAACCTTTTCTATTATCCTAGACTGCATTTAACAAGATTTATTTCTCTTCTTTGCAAGATGATTGAAAATCCAAGCATGCAAGCATGTCGATTCCAGTGAGGGAAAAAGGCTACTCTAGGGTTGACTGTTAGAAAAGTAAAAAGGGTATCCTAAAAATTACCAGGATCTTGTTTTGGCAAATGTTTTTCTTCAGCAACCCCCGAAAGATACCAATGGTCCAGAGTCTGGACTATTTTAACCCCAAAAATAAGGGGGTATATAGGGAGTACTGCCCCCTCCCCCCCTCCCACCTAAGCTTACAGGAGCAGAAAGTAACAGGGGGATGCTCCTGTCCACATGCCCTTTTCCTCTTCTAACCAACCAAGACTCCCATTTGATCAGTGCACTTTGTATTTTTGATCTCCCAGCAAAGGATGAAGCTGTTTCATGCCTCAAGTATGCTCGTGTATTCATACTGTCTTCTAATTTTCAAGACTCTTGAGTACCTGGACTAAGATATTATCTAAAGTATTTCAGAGTCCACTGAACCTGGACAGCCAAATTTTGACTGTATAGTCTTCCTAAAGTTCTGAATATCAAAAAAATGGCCAGAATGTTTTTTAAAACTCACCCTGTGGATTATATCTGCTGAGTGAAGATGCTGAAATGCAATTCAGGCAAAGTTAAATAAGCCACAAGTGGAATGGAACAGTTACATTAAAAGTGGTCTAAGTTACTAACAGTTAATAATACATTTATTTTACTCTTTGGGTATTGTAGTCTTAATAAAAATCAATCACTGACCAGTATTTGGAGACTTCAACCCTATCGCTGCAAGTTGCATCAATTAGTAAATTCTCCCAGTTAGAGACTATACTTTTTATCAAACAAGATTGACAAAATTTTATTTTTCATCTGTGGTTAGTTTGTTTTGGTTGCTCTATCTAGACTGATTTTCTCATTACCAAATGTCTTATTTTGTATGCAATGCAGAAGGAAAACAACTGCCTGGGGCTCAAAGAGGTAATTATCAGAGATGGAAACTTTTCTATTGCACATAACACCCTATTATTGAATTATTGAACATACTACTCCCCCCCAAAGAAAAAAGTAATAACAATTATAATATATGGCTGTGAAAACATCAAAAACATTTGTTTGGTTTCCTTCAACATGTGGCTTTGTGGTTAAAAGATTGCTTTTGATTACCTTAAAAAATGCCTCAAGAATCGGCAACTGATGTGAGTTTAAAAAAATGAAATTACTTTCACTCCAAGGTCATTTGGAAACAGGCCATTAGCTTACAGTGGTGCAAAGGTTTGAAATTGCTTTTATATCCGGAAGATTTGGTTACTGGTACAGAAGATTTTTTCTGTATCCGGGAGACTCCTGGATTTTTTGGGAGAGTTGGCAATCTTATTTTCAAGAGCTCTTTCTACCAAAAGCACAACAAAATTAATGTGAGGCAGTCTCTCACCTGAAATTTTCATATGAGTTCACTAACATGTTCAATAGCATGTTTTAATTTCAACTTGGAAAATTGGGAAACATTCGAAAATTTAGCCTTTTGTTGGGGAAAGGTGTTCAGGGGACTTGATCAAAAAAATTTTCTAGACAATACTAATACTAGTAATGGATTTAGAAGCAACCCACTTTTACTCCACACAGCATCTGGTACAAGAGATATGAGAGCCTCTCGTGGTCAAGATCCATTTGAATCACTTGGCATAAACTTGCATCCATCAGCTCCATTACTAGGTACCTAGCCAACACGATTTATTGAATTTGTAGCTTAAGACTTTTGTTGAGCCAGTTTCATTGTCTATCTTACCAGTCTAGCTTGGAGGAAGGGAAGGATGGGGGGGGGGGTAATTAAGTATTCTTGCCTTGTGGTTTCCTTAGAACAGATTCAAACAACAAATTTGAGTCATGTGACACATGACAACTTGAGTTTATCTATAGTTCTAATCTTGTAGAATGAACTGTAGCTCAAACTTGTTACCATGGTACCTAACCACATGTATACTTAAAAGGTACTTCATGATCAAAAGGTTTTATTTCTTAATCTGCTAGATAATTTCTTAAAGCCTGTTAGCTTTCCAGTTCTTCAAAATCTTTTGGTTTCTAAAAATTAACTGTAACTTCCTTTGCATTCAACTCATAAATAGTTAAGAAAAGTAAGGAATTAAAATGCAAAACCTTTGAGCATTTATAATCACATTTATTTACACTGTGCTGTTACTTGAAAGAACAGTTTATTTTGTGAATTTAGATGGGAGGCGGAGAATTGAACAAAATCTTCAAATAGCAAGCATAAATTAAATTATAAGTAGGCTTACTTATGGGAAAGCAAGAGGGGAGGCAAAAGGGGCTTTTTTAGAAACTGTAGCAAGCAGGAGCATAAGAAAACAGTTAAGTAGGGGAGGGGGTGGGGGACAGGGGGTTGGGGACAGGGGGAATCTTGAGGCAAAGGGTGCTCTTATTAGAAACTAAAAGTATCAAACAGGAACTTATAAGAAATTTATAGTCCCTGAACACTTTCGGAAAGGGAGGTGGGGAAAGAAAGGGATAGGGCAAGGGAGAAGACAGGGAGGCCTTTTAGAGCAAACACTTTATGATCATGATTACTTACAGATCCTGGAATTCTTCAAGACTTGTGGCTGGTGTGAACACGTTCAGCAACCCAATTATCTAAGACAGAGTCCAAAAGTGAAGTCAGAACCCAAGAGAATGTCCTGTAGTTATTGTTGTTATATTATTGATGCTCAACTTGTGAACAACAACTTAGCTATACAACACGTACTCAGATAAACAATGTATTCAACAAAATTAAAATTAATGATCGAACTTGGTATTTAAGCTAATTCTGACAGTAGAAGGGCAGTTTTCTAATAACTATAAGTTCATGTTGAACTTCCTAAAGCAATTTTTTTATTAATATTTATTCCTAACTATTCTCTTTGGTAATAGTTTCTCCAAACTTTGGGGTTTACATGGGAGACAGAACCTTGGGGGTCAGGAGGGCACTGCCTTCCCCCCCCCCCCTCCCTCTCCCAAATAATTTTGCTTTGGAGGCCATTGAAAAGGAATCTCAGATTTTGGTGTTACAATTTCTGCAATGTGCCCCCCAATAAATTTATGCTTGGACCACCCTCCATGGTTTAGGAGAATTTGCTTTTCCTCTTCAGTATCTTGCCATGCTTTATCAGTTCCTATTTTCTCATTACCACTTATGTCTTACTTTCTAGGAGTTGTTAAAGGAGAATTTAGCTACTGACTTACATTTTTGTGATTGACCATCTTCATGAGCACCAACTCTCTATAGGCTCTCTTTGCATGGGTAACATTTTGGAATGGTCGGCTTAGTTTCTTGATGGCAACTTTCTTGCCAGTGATAGTATCATAGGCAGCACTATACAAGGGTAATAAAGCTTGTTTAATAATAATAATTAGTACACACCAGCTTGGCTACATGCTATTTGACTGGTTTTGAAATAGTAGATGTGAGACAATAGATTTACCTTCGAAACAGTAGGTAATATGGCCAAAACAAAATGAAGTGCAAAAGTAGTCACTTTGTGACAGTTTTGGATCACAATATTGAAAAGGTTTGCTTTATAAAAAATAACAAAGGATATCTAAAACAGCCAACAGAAATTCGTTTTGACATGTTTGTTGTGTGTTAGGCTACTCACCCGTAAATCTCGCAACACTCAGTGATTCAAGTGATAAACTAAAGTGTTTTTTTTTCTTAAAAATCTCTTGTTTTCTTGAAAGAAAGTTTGTTGCCTTGCTAGTATATAGACCAAAACACTTATTCTACTTCCATTTCAGTGGATAGTGGCTAAATGAATATCTACCTCGCACCTTCTGCGCTCAGTAGATATTCTGCCACTATCCACCTCTGTGGAGATAGAATAATTATTAATTACACCAGTGCCACAATCTTGATTCCAGTATACATATATTAAAATGTTCAACCCAACCTAGTTGCACGTTTCCGCTTTTTAATGCTCTACACAATCACATCATATATATAAGTTAGTCTCTGCTCTTGTAATTTACTTTTCTTTATATCCATGGAGATAACTCGTAGTGGTTTTTTTTACCAAGCCGCAAGATCACTTGTTTAACCCTTTCACTCCTACAGCATTTGTCAACATCTAAATTCTCCTCACATTAACAATAGAAAATAAGTTGATTAGTGCTGAGAATTTGAAATTTGATCATTCATCTAAAATTCTGGTAGATGAATCACTAAATTCTCCCAAACTAATTAATGAAATATAATAGACATTTTTAATGAGAATTTACAAACTCATCATTTGGCACCCTTAGGAGTGAAAGGGTTAAAGGCACCACACTGAGGGCGACAATTCTTTTGTAACTATGTATTTTCTAGATACCAAATCAGCAGTGAGAATAAATTAAGATGAGAGTGGATGAATGTCAAGTTTGAACCAAATTGTTTTATTTAAAGAAATTTGAAGTTGGTGGACACACACACTTTCAACTTTGGTTTCTCATTATGAAAACTTTAACAATGTAAACTTTCAACTACAATTAAGAGGGTTTTGACAACTTTCAAGATCAAAAATAATGTTAAAGACAAAATAAAAAGAAAGGAAAAAAATTCAGAGCCACTAAAACATTGCAAAACTAGACATATTTGATACTTTGTATCTCGTACTTGGTGATACCTTCAAAGAACCATGTAAACAAACTTTTGTAGGAATATCTGCAGGGTGGAAAATAACTTTTTATGGTATTTCAGGGATTGTTTAGAACCTTTTGGTTGTAGGACTCACAAGTCAACAATCATAGTGCTTAATAATACGATCCATAGCTCTAGAGAAGATTTAAATTTTTGTCTTATTTAATAATCTTAACTTTTATACTTTATACAAGTACAGGAAGACTTCAGATCTATCTGATTCTCAATTAGGTTTCTTCTTCAAAGGTTAAGGAAGATTTTTTAAGATTTTCGATATGAAGTAGCATGTTTTCTCACTGTACTCAAAAAATTTCCATTACCAGGGAACCACATGTACATGGCCTCAAGTGATAATTAGTTAATTAATACTGTAATTCTGTGCCTTTCGAACCCTCTTATATTTAGTTTAACGAGAATTCAGATATAATACAGGCTATGCTACCCATGTATTATACTACAAAGAATACAAGGGGTATTGAAACTTAACTCTGCAACAACAATCAAGTCATATGATAAATAGAAACAGTTTAAAATAACTAGTTGAAAAGTTAATACTATACGATAAAATAAGTCAAGGAGAAAGAATTGTTAAAGATTTTTAAGTTGCCACCCAAAAAATATCTGTTTAAGACATCCAATACGAACAGCTATGTACAACACACACCAACCGCGGCACAGAAACTACTGAACGAAGAAACAAAAAGTGGATAAACGTTTTAAAGAACTAATTGTTTTTTTTTCGTATCGAAAAGTGACTAATGGACTTAACGGGTTCGACAATTGAAACGCAAACATTCGTGATAAAAAAATTTCTCGCGTCATTTTCGCCAAGAGTACCGAAATAGAAATTATCTTCAGTGGATTGTGAAACTAAAGTGTAAGTACTAGAACAATCAATTTCAGATGCTCCAGTGTAAGCGGAAAAAAGGCGACCGGGAAAACCCAGCAAAACCACAGACATAAAAAATCGAGTTGTTAAGAAACTTTTTCAAAAAATGTCACCGCGAAACGAAACTGAAGTTTCCGTAAAATTTATCGCATAAAAACGAACACAGAAATTTTTCGATATGACTATGAATAATTTAATCTCTGTCACTTGGACAAAATCGCAGGTTTCTTCGTTTAAACGTTTTAAAATACTAGTGAAATCCACCACATATGTACGAGTCGATCGTTCGGTCGATTTCTGTGTCTTCAAACTCGGACGATGGACAATGCTTACTGCAAAGCTATTAGTGTCGGGGGCTAAGCTCAATACTGGACAAAACAAAGGCGCTAATAACCAATAAAATAAACAAAATTCTTGATGCGATCTATCGCTCTTACCAAACCATCCCCTGCGCCCCCGAACCAATCGCGTGAAGATTTTGGTAACGCTTTAGCACAGAAAAGACTGTGTCTCCGACATGGACGGAGTAATACATCTCCTCTTTAAGGGCCTCAACTTTCACTTCATATCCATGTGCCCCATCTTTTTCTCTGATCACCACAAGATCGACTGGCTTTTGAAGAAAAGCTAGAAACTCACAGCACTTTAGGATCATCAACATCAGCGACTGCCGGAAGCCATGTTTTCGTTCTTTGTGGTTCTTGTACGCATGCGTCTTCTGGTTGCTTCTAGAGCATCCAGTACCAGTTCTATTTCTCACTTAGCAGCCGTGTGAGCCTGGGTGAAAAAACTCAAACAATAGTACAGTACTTACGAGCACTCCCTCCCCTCCCCCCCCCCGTCCCCCTCCCTCTAGACTGGACCGAACATTTTTATTTTAAAACAAATCCAGTATTCGAGCTAGCTATCTAGGTTGAAGGTTTTAAGGGTAAATTTTAAATCGAGAGTTATTTTTAGGGTGGAAAAATTTTATGACTTGTGATCAGTTTTTCGGGTATTTTGGGGACTTTTACGACGACCATCTCTACCCTCTTAACCTCGGAGTACCCGGGGGATCCAATTCCGAGTACAGAGGAGGAGGGGGGGGGGGAGGGGGGGGAAGTCCAAATACGCAGTTACACCAGTGCTCAGCGTATGCGACTCTCGCCGCCCGAGGTGTTGTCAAGTATTATAGCTAGTGACTACGATCTGATCGCCCCACAGACTTATCGCCCCACTTGATCATTGACTGATCGCCCCACTATCTATTCACCTTTAAGGCTGATAAGTAATTCCCAAGACATTTAGCTTTCGGTTTCAAGTTTCGTTTTTTCTTGAAGACGATTTTTGCTGCTCAAGGCCGGGTTGAAAATCTAGTATATTTGACTGAAGACGGGTAATAGTGTGTATATAATCGTTCGTACTCTAATGAATAGTGTTCGGTTCACAAAACAAGGCATTCAAGTCCATATGCGCATATGCATAACTGTTTGTTTTTTTAACACCTAAAAAAACTTCTGCTTAATATAAACTTTTATTTCATGTATGAAGCATTCAAATCGGCCTAATCGATGAGCTCGAGATACAGAACTGAATTGAAAGACACAAAATACCGGCAAATATCGAAGCGGGCCATGACAAGTTCAACTAAATAAAACAAATCAGAATGCCATGGCCATTCGCATGCGCGCCGGATTTCATAAGTTACTTGGAATATAAATTACTTCAACGCTTAAAATAAAAGTAAAAAGTCTTGAAGATTATTTAATCAACCTTAAAGGTAAATAGATTGTGGGGCGATCAGCCCAATGACGAGTTACAAGGGCGATCAGTCTCTGGGGCGATCAGTCCGCAGAACGAAGCACATCGTCATCAAACCCAGCAGTAAAAAAAAATGAAAAACAACATATTTTTTACACGCTTTTTTATAGGAACAACTTTATGAGAACAACGAGGCTCAGATTGGCCAAACTTTAAGAACAATTTAAAAACAAGCTGAGGCTAGGAGCCGAGTTTTTAAAAGTTTTCGGAAAGGTCAACACGACAGTTGCATGGTTCGATTTTGTCCGGCGCAGAAATTGGTGGCGATGTTTGCGGTGGTGGTGCTTGGTGTTTGTGGTGGTGGTGGTGATGGTGGTGGCGGTGGTGGTGGAGGTGGTGGTGGTGGTTTTTGTGGTGGTGGTGGAGGTGGCGGTGGTGGTGGTGGTGGAGGTTGTGGTGGTGGTTTTTGTGGTGGTTGTGTTTGTGGCGGTGGTGGTGGTGGATTTGGCGGTGGTGGTGGTGGTGGTGTTTGTGGCGGTGGTGGTTTTTGTGGTGGTTATGTTTGTCGCGGTGGTGGTGGCGGTGTTTGTGGTCGTGATGGTGGTGGTGGAGGTACGTGGCGGTGTTTGTGGTGGTGGTGGTGTTTGTGGCGGTGGTGGTTTTTTGTGGTGGTTATGTTTGTGGCGGTGGTGGTGGCGGTGGTGGTGGTTATTGTGGTGGCGGTGTTTGTGGTCGTGATGGAGGTGGTAGAGGTACGTGGCGGTGTTTGTGGTTTTTGTGGTGGCGGTGTTTGTGGTGGTGGTGGTGTTTGTGGCGGTGGTGGTTTTTTGTGGTGGCGGTGGTGGTTTTTTGTGGTGGCGGTGGTGGTTTTTGTGGTGGCGGGGTTTGTGGTGGTGGTGGTGGTGGTGTTGCTGAAATTGGAATTAACAAAAACCTTGCAAAAAATATTGGTTGAATTGATTCTGAAGGAAGATTCGGCAAAGTGAAGATGAAGCTAGAAGCAAAAGCTTAAGAAAGCAGCAACACCTCTAAATCTTTTCCCGCGCCTTAGTGGCCCGTAGCGCCGGCGCTTATCTCCGGTTTCTGTAGTGTTAAGTGGATAAGAGTCTTAAAGACAGGACACTTATCCATTGGCATAGGTTAGTCCCCAGCAAAACTGGTACTCATTTACATACAGCTGACTCAACTGGAACAAAGTGAGGTATAGTGTCTAGCTTAAGGGCACATCGCAGGGCCGTCAGGCCGGGGCTAGCTCGAACACACGACTCTACAGACACGTTAACTGCTCGGCTATGGCGCCGTCGACTTTGGAAGGGTGTTCCGAAATTCAGGACAAAGATTTAAGAAAGGGAATCTAAAACTGTATTTATGAGTTAATTTTTTAGGACTTTCTTGCGGAAACGTTTTGTTGTCAAGTGTAAATAGCATTAAAATAACCCATCGAAATTAAACTCCCGCAAATAAAACCTACACAGACGCCCGTGAGTTGTGTAACGCATCAATATCAGCATAATCTCTTAGTTGGGAAAAAATAGATTGCCAAAAAAAAGGGGGGGGGGTGGTCGGAATCACTGGACCTTACCCCTAATTAAGTACGCCGCTGGAGGCGGGGGTCGGAATCTCTGTTCCTTACCCCTAATTAAGTACGCCGCTAGGGGGGAGGGGGGGGGGGGGTCGGAATCTCTGGACCTTGTCCCTAATTAAGTACGCCGCTGGAGGCGGGGGTCGGAATCTCTGTTCCTTACCTCTAATTAAGTACGCCGCTAGGGGGGGGGGTCGGAATCTCTGGACCATAACCCTAATTAAGTACGCTGCTGGAGCCTTTAACAGTTACCCGTTTCAGTGACACCAAACTTGTATACAAATCAAAGTGAAACATCAAAATGAACAATAAGTTAAACGATTTTATTTTCAATTGTTTCAAATCAATAGCATCATCAACAAATTGTATATACATACAAACCTGTGTGTATAGCAGAACTCTTGCACCTCTACTGGCAATTGACGATAACTAAAACGCTAACGTTCAATGGATATTCGCCATTTGGCGCAACTTAATTTAAACAACACAACAGCAGAACAGCTGCTTGTGAACAATTCCACGTCGATTACACTCTTCTAGAAAACATGGCAAAATGACGATACTGCGTCGTGCAAACGTAGTTCAAGTTGTAACTAACTTAGGAGCTTACCTCACCAATGCTGCAGTCTTGAACGATAGACGGCGAAAACTTTGCGAAACTACCAGTATTTTTAGGCAAAAAAAGGCGGATTCTTTAAAGACTCGTTATTATCCGTTTAAACTCGAAGGTAGTAAACTAGTTGTTTCTACTAAAACAATTAGACTACTTGTTGTTTTCTATGAAATCTAATAGTCTATTTCAAGACTTATAGAAAACTCCGCCTCGTAGTCAAATGCAAACAAAACATGAAAAACGTAAATCATTTCAGAAAGGTCTAATTTATCGTGAATACAAGTACCAACTACTACATTACAACCCCGTTAATTCGAAATCCGATCGATGGCAAAGAAAAACAGTTCGACATAGCGGGGATTCGAATTACCGAGTGTTCATGTACTAGTACATGAACACTCGGTAAATGCGGCATGACATAAAGTTGCTATTAATATCAACAAATTCAGCATTACAACAGCTGAAGCAAAATGGCACACAAATCTGTGTAACAGTTTGGTGTGGTTAGAGTACAAAACTACATATCTCTCAGTGTATCTGTTTGTTTGCTTGTCTAACTGCTAAATACGGTCTTTCTGTCTTTAACGGCGACCATTAAACATCACATTAATTAAAAAATATTACTAAAAGGTTTTAATACTTATCGAGGCATTTACTTTATCCTTATGGAACTTATCTATGTAATCTTAAGTAGAAGAGTCACAGTTTATCTTCCCACTGACTGGAAATATTCTTCGCATTGACGCTTAATCTTTATATTAACCGTAAAACTTGCCGAGTGGAGACTGAAGCAGAAGCTAGTACTCAGTCCATCGAAACAAGGCGCACCAAGTGGCTAAGCCAGGCCTAGATAAGCGTTATCTAAGGGGCCTGTTTCAAACAGCGTGCTGCAGTCGTGCTAAGCTAGTTTGGCACGAGTACGCACGGCGCCTGAAACAAGCATCAATAACTATCAACTATTTGTGTTTTAACTGCTATCAATAACAAAGTTTGACTGTTTTGTTTAACCAAAATATAAACACACATATATATACGTATATACCATTAGTTAGTTACTATCTTACAAATATCTGTGATCATTGAAACGCAACTTTCGTGTGTATTTGCAAATTTGCGCTGATCCAATCTCGTTCATTCATTTACAAAAATATATCTACAAATACTTTTCTTCGTTTTTGTAATGATATAAACTTATAGCCCAATACAACACCTCAAATTCAGCAAACCCTTTCATAAACAAATGAGATCAGAAATTTTTCTCTTCCCTTTGAAAGGTTTGTAGTGTCCTTGATGATCTACTTTTGCTTTTTCTAAAGGCTTTGAAGGTTTGCTCTAAACGATTTGTATTCGTATAACTACCCTTAAAGTTAAAGCACGAAATCAAAAATGGTGAAAAAATAAGTAACTTTCCCAAAAAAGAGAAAAATTATCCAAACGGGTGTGAAAGTAAATACACGTGCATTTTGATTGATAATTTATGTATGTCAAACTCTGAACCCTTTCAAAAACTCGTCATTCTCTTAACATATCTGATCTTAAAGTTTTACTTATATTATTGTTTTGTTAGCACGACATTTTTACCATTTTTGTCATAACCGCTACGTTTTTTTGTTTCTTTTTTCAGCCTTCACCAAGATAAAAGAACAAATACATTTTTCACTAGTTAAAAAAAAACATCGCTGTGTCATGGCTTTGCTTCTTGGTCAATCAGCATTGCCACATATCTAACTGCCTTAAAACAGTTCAATACCAAATGTATTATGTATTATGTATGAATTAAATACCAATGTATACATTGGTAAATTTTGATTTTTTTTTCTTTTTTGGCTGGACACTGGAGATACTGTTTCCATCCTCCCTTGCTGCGCCGCTAGATGCATTGACAACAAGTGGATTCATTAACCAGGACTCCAGCACCAGCCCTTTAACCTATCAACACCTGTGTGCTCTAACAGCGATTTTCTACGCAAAGCGCAAGAATCTCGAGGGGCTGCGTGACATAGGTAATTTTTCGTGCATCTGAAGTTAACAAGAGCAACGTTATAAGCAAGACACTGCCATACACTCTGGGCATTATACATGTAAGAACTAACACAGACACACACTTTGGCAACATTACTTGACAAAATAAAGCAAACCAAACATATTTTGAACAAGATGTGCAAAAAACTAACCTAAGCAGCCAAGAGAGTGCAGCAACCAGAGCTTTAACTTACTTCACCCTAAATTTTTACACCAGAGAGTATAAAATCATAATAATACACCTAAAGCAGCCCTGGAACTTTAAATAATTTACAGAAGTTATTTTTCTTACAAGATCAACATTTTTTAAACATGTTTCAATCATGTCTCTGACCTTCTTCAGTTGTAACTGGAACTAAAACTTACATATATACTGTTTATAAAGGGCTAGTAGTGTTAATTGGTAGAGGCAAGTACCATTATATCATTAATTCTTGAAATTCCTGCTTGAATAAATATAAATAGAACAAAAGAAAATATGAACTAATTGTGAAAAAAGACTTAAATTGACATGAAAAACCTGCTTGTTTAGATCTGGCATTTCCCATTGGATTTGGATGGCTTCTTCGATTTTAAGTTCGAAAACAGGTGGAGCAGAATCAATAATGGTGAAAATTTTTTCAGTGCAAGATCTAAACAAGCAGGTTTTTCATGTCAATTTAAGTCTTTTTTCATAGCTAGTTCATACTTTCTTTTGTTCCATTTATATTTATTCAAGTAGGAATTTCAAGAATTAATGATATAATTGTACTTGCCTCTACCAATTAACACTACTAGCCCTTTATAAACAGTATATATGTAAATTTTAGTTCCAGTTACAACTGAAAACGGTCAGAGATATGACTGAAACAGGTTTAAAAAATGTTGTTCTTTTCTTAAATGTATTACAAGTCTGCTTCTCCTATGTCTTACAAGATCATGATTCAACAACTAGCAATTTTGAGAAATTGCCTTTAAATCACAGAATATTCTGTGGTTTCTGGCACAACCAGTGTAGCTTTCTCAGAAACAATAACTAATTAATACTAAATCACTATTAAAACTGTAGGTGGTAGTCAAGGCTCTTGTGGCTGCACTCAAAAGCAACACAACATTTTTCTCTCCAAGTATGATCAATACTTCCTTCCATTCATCCAACTTTCAAAGGTTTTTTGTTTTGACCGTCAATTTACATCGTCAACATACAAAGCCATGGCAAATTGAAACAAAGTTAGAATTTCTCAGCCTAAAAAACGGTAGTTAAACCAAATAACTTTAGGTTATGCACTGGAAAATGCTTTCTATTACATCATACTATCGTGGCTACCTGTTGAGGAGCCTTTTTACCATGACTGCTCTCGAGACGAAATGTAGTGACTCTGACACATGTACCCAGAGAGGCCCTGTGGGACAGCACCTTACTGGCGAGATCTTAAATGGGTCCTTAATCTGGGTACTACTACTGCCTTCTTCCTTATGTCCCTAGAGGCACTTTTAGCCTCAAGCAGTGCTTAGAGCGTGCTTTTACACAGGGCCTTTGCCTAGGTAAATGTATCAGTCGTCACTACCACAATCCCTGAAGTGACCCTCGAGCAACTCATGAGGAAAGTGTTTTTTGCAATTTGGACACTGAAGTTGTCCGGGCTGGGAAGCTTGCCTTCTTGGATGAGCCAGGGATGGGGAGTCAGTATGGTCTCCACCATCGGCAAGAACTTCCATACCGAATCCTCGAGCCCTCATTTGCTACAAAATAAGAAAAAAGTTCTGTATCAATATCTGAAAGGTTGGAGCTAAATGTAAAAAATGGTAAATACAATAATTATTGTTTATTGAAGCAGGCTAAAGAAATTGAAAAGCTAAATTCTACAAATCTGGTTGTATGTACAGTACAGATTCTTTCTGGCAAGGCTACATTTCTAGCTCTTGAGAGCGTGTTAATTGGGGAAGGTATCCAGTTACCTGCAGAGAATGCTGTTGCCATGGCTCCCTGACAGTAGATGCACAGTCTTCTCTTCCCGATGTCTGCCTTCTGTATGGACTTTGTGCAGGTGGAGTTGTCTTGGCCTGAGTCTAGCAGAGCAACCAACACAAACCAAACTTAAGAGATTTACTAAAGTACTTATCTCTTTAAAACTCCAAAAAGGCACTCAAAGCTGCCATGATTTACTTCTCACTAAATGACCTTTAGATTCGACAAGTATGGGTAAAATCTTGTTTTCCCCGTTAATTTTGTCATACTACATGTGCAAAGAAATTGACCATGCCATTTTGTCGTGTTGCCATAATCTTGTAGTTCACACCATGAATTTTTATGGAAAATCTCATTGTAAACAAGATGACAAGATTTTGAAAAGACAATGAAATGGCATGATTTCTTTACACACACAGTATGACCAATGGGAGAATCATACTTGTACTCATTGTCAAATCCAAAGGTTTGTAATGATAAAACAGTTTTCTTAATTAAGCTCAGAACATCTTAATCCATTTGAAAATGTAGCTCAGTGATTTCTTTTAAAGAAATGATCAAATGTTATCTTTCTTCAACAACAATAGCCTATTGTATATCTGTATTACTTTCTTTCAACTTAACAGCATCAGCTGCATTTTAAACAATAATGTCAGCTACTGAGTTTTCTTTGAAGAACTAAACAGTATCTGGAAGAAATCTTTTTCATTGACAAAACTGTAATCAATGGCAAACATTTTTGAAAAATTCACTGATTTGACCAAAAGAAGAAATTCCCAACTTACTGTGAAATCATTTTCATCATTATCAACTTTTGAACTTACCTGTACATATAATCTTTCAACTGTTTGTCGGTAGTTGAAGTACTCACTCTTTACCACCCCATATTCATGTTTATGCCTTTCACATTCTTCTCTAACTTTCTCCAGCTCTTCCTTCACTTTGATGTTCTCTTGATGTTCAACACCAAAATCGTGTTCATAGCTTCGCAACTAAGCAAAAATTTAGATAAGAAAGGTTAATTGTAAAGACTGTAAAATCATTACCAAAAATTAACTATATTTTATGAAGAGATTGTGAGTATAAGATTTTTAATTTTTAGAGGATGATAAATTTAGATTCTAACAAAACTTGGAGCCAGAAAGAAACTTTGGTCATTAATTAGTTAAGAACCAGTAACTAATTAAAGGTTTATTCACACCCTTTAAACAACCACACTTAATAAATAAATTTATATCTTTTTTGCTTACATAATTAATTGCTATGACTTGCATGACCTGTTTACAAATTTCTTAATATAACATTATAATCATAATATCTAGGAGGAGTTCCCTTTGATAACAGCTTATTTTTTTCCTGGGAGCTCTTCACGTGCACTAGTTAACATTAGGTATATGTACATATGTATATGTATATATATGCATGTATAGAAATAGGTAAATAAATAAACTGAAACTGAATAACTCCCAGCTTAGCTCTTACACCATTCCCTTGTAGCAAAAAACTAACAAACCTAAGAAAATTTAAAAAAAATAATTGTGGCTGAACAACTTCAAGTTTGTCAAAATTCCTTTACTTTTTAACACAACATTTAATTTCTTAAAATAAATTTTCACTCCCTGAAACTTACAGATTCCTCCATCAACCCCTTCATTTCTTGGAGTTGCACCAGCTCTTCCATTTTTTGGGCCAATTCTTCCCTCAATGCCGTTGTTTGCAAGACTTCTTGTTTCAGTTTTTCATTCTCATCCATTAGAGAATTCAACGTGGCTTCTTGTTCTCTAATTTGATTTTCTTTTTCTGCTAACTCATGACCCAGATCTTGACACATGTTCTCTTGCTGGTCGCGATCAACTATCAATTCGTGCTTTTCTTCATTCAGCTTTCTGATAAAGTCTTCTAACTCAATGATTTTTTCGTCTTTCTCCTGAGGATGTTAGGAAAAATATTAGATTGCCAGCAAAAATCAGTACAGAACATTGCAGAAGCACTCAATGAATGGTTTATGTACAGTACTTACTGAGTTTCTCTGAAATAGAATAATAATCATAAATTAGTACATGTATGGAGTTCTAATGAATCACTAACTGAAACAACAATGAAACAATCAACATTATGGTCATGTAACAAGGCCTTCTTTAGGATTCTGCCAAGTCAGCTTTTGCTGCACTGTGAAGCGTCAGTGCAAATGATAGTATTTAATAAGTAAGTGGTTTTTCTTCTATGTACTCAAAGACACAATAAAAGCATTATGACCTGATTTATCATAATTCCATAGTTAAGACATACCCTCATGCCTGCATCAACATAATCCTGGTCATCAGCAACTGTCTCCATAATTCTTTGGATTCCGGGCTCGTGCAATTGAGCTCCAAGTTCCTTTTTTAGTTGTCGGACTTCAACAACCCGCTCATTTTTCTCAGACTTTGTTGCTTCAATCATCTCCTTCAAGCTTGCATTCTCAGAGATCAAGGTTTCACAGAAAACCTGCTTTGCATTGAGACTTCGCTGCAATTTCTGTACTTGAATCGTGAACTTCAGTATTTGATCATTGAGTCTGCCTACTTGCTCGTTTTCATTGGCACAAAGAGCAGCCTTCAGCTGTTTTAGCTCTGCATCCTTTACTCGCAGGTCCTCTTTTAAGGTCATTATGATGTCATGAAGTTCACGATTTTCCTGAAATTAGAAAATCATTGAAAAACACTTTAACATTAAACAAGCTTTACTTTGAACCGTGCAGTCCAAAGACTTGCTGCACTGACCGGCTGCTAACTGTTCAACACAAGTAAATCTCAGTACTTTTTGAATCTAACAAAAATGACAATGAAACCAGGACAAGACTGTGTTTTTAACTTTCGCAAAAACTTTTCAGGGGAAAATGTGAACAGTAATTATTCTTAGGTCCTGTAAATCGTAAACATCTTATAAACCAACCAAAAGCAAATTAGTCAGGTCTGAACACTGTAATTGGTTGTAATGGAGTCTTAGGTCTCTTCTTAAAATTTCACAACCAGCACAGTTGCACATCATTAAATAGATCAACAGAAAGATATATCTTAAATAGAACACTAGTTACCTCTTAGCATAGGCTTCATCACTTGAGAAGATAAAAATACTGTAAGAACTGGCAGAGGTTGGGTGCAGTGCAGTAGGAACAAAGTCAAGCAATTTGTTATTTATCAGTTATGTTCTAAACTAGTATGTCAGTATGTTCTCTGCCTCTTCTTCTGCCAGTGCGACTCACATATGATGTGCATGCTGACATTAAATAACAGAACATAACCAAGATAAATGAACAATTTAATTTGTTGAAGCGGCAGCCCAGGTTGATAACTGTTTCTATTTACCAGAACAGCTGAGCGTAGCCAGGTGGTACAACCAGATGACACTCTAGCCAGATGATGGTCAAGAGCTGGTGGCTCACATTCAACCTGGACAGTACAGTTACTGAATTGTCAGTGGCATACTGTAACTACCTACATGTATGTACACTGATCAATAAATACTAGTATTAATAAAAAACTTAAATATGAATTAATTCCATATATTTCAATATATTAATAAAACACAGCACTGCTGTTTCTCAAGAGGTCTAGATAATGTTAAACACAAGCTTTCAACACAAAGAACACTTTGCTTTTCATGTCAGTATCCACAAAATAAAAATTCTTAGTGTTTTGGAACAGTGATCAATTTAGTTGAGTACTCAAGATTAACCCCTCCCCCCCAACTGCAATTTATTGCTAAAAGGGACCAAACTGGGAACAGACTACAAGTTAAAAAAAAAGATCCCCTTTACATTCGTGGATTAAGGATTATAACAGTTTGGTTGTGTTCTATTTGGGCGAATCACTTTTGGTCGGTTGAGTTAATGACCCTGAACCTTTCAACCAAATAATTTTATTGGAAATTTGAGCCAAACCAACCAAAACCCTACTGCTATGCTGTGTTTCTTTTGTAGTCTTTTGTGTACAGCGAATAAACAGAAGAGCAAGCCGGGAAAGTGAAACTCGTAACGACACAAGTTCTTTTACTTATAATTTAGAATTTCCTTTCTCCTTTTAATTATCCTTTTTAAAGTAAGCACTAAAATTAATATAACTTATGTGACATTGTTTGCTGACGGCTACAGAGGCATCACTTAGACTTACTACGGCGCGCAACTTCATTGGTTAAAAACAATGACGTACCACGCCAACTTGGAACGTGATCGACGCGATCTAATGGCGGGGAATCCCCGACTTCGTTAGCACTTTCACTTTCGAGTGCGTAGCTACGCCTATAGCTCTAAAAAATTTATCATCTCTGTGAGTTTGTTTAAATTTCCATTCGAAAGAAATCTTTCTAGTTGATTCGATGAAATAATGTCGACAAAGCAATTTACTTAGAACTAAATATAAGGAAAAAGTGCGCAACACTTGTCATCATCATCATTTAATCGTGCATGTTCTTGTCAAACAAAAAACAATAGAGCACGCCTGGACAGGAAACTCAAAAATTCGGGAAAGCACCTAAATAAAGAACACATGCCTGTTCAAAGAAAGCTCGTCGGTAAATAATAACTGCCTTTTCAACAATAGACCCTACTAGTGTACAAATTCATCATTTAAGAATTTTAAAATTTCGTAATCCAATCGCTTCAACTCAACCGACCTCATCGACAAGAAAGCAAAAGGAATAATCTGCAATAATAATTTCCCCGTTGATAAACACTCAGTCGTAGTTAATAAAAGAATTTGAATTACGCCAACACTGCTTTTGACCTTGATGAGTTAAGTTTCTGTTTTTTACGAAACCGCATTGCTTTCGAAAATCTAATAAATATGGCCGCTTTCGAATACCATTGATATTGAATGCATAAGCCATCATGGCGGCCAACGCAATGACATAATGCTGTAATCAGTAGTGCCTCTTCAGCACCAACGACTAACGCCCGTTTTCCTACTATAGCTTTCTTTCTTTAGTTTCATGCATCTGCTTAACTTACCGAAGCTACGTCTGCGCCATTAGTATCCTTTGTTGCCATGTGGTCTAAAGCAAGTCTTAGTTTAGTGTTTTCGCGAGTCAAAGCTTCCAGTATTTTCTTCGACACACCAGGTGTTATGATAGCTCGAGAATTTGTTGAACCATCGCTGGAGTTTAGCTGCTGAGTCAGTTGTGCAATTCTATTTTCCGCTCTGGCTATCATGGTTTCTAGTCTTTCAACTTTTTCCTTCAACTTCTTATTTTCATCATCTTTTACCTGCAACTGCTCGCCGAGATTTTGTACTCCCGCGAGTTTTGTCAGCGTCTTTTCGTGCTCGAAGTAGTATAAGGACAAAACTTGCTTCAGCTTCTGGTTCTCGTCGTGATAGGTGGCTGTCATGTTTTTACCTTTAGTGTTCAAGACTTTACAAGTAACACTGCCAATCAACAATACCTTGTAGACTTTAGTCGGAAATCCAACCAGTTTTATATTATATTTCCAAATTCAGGGAAATTCCCGTGCAACCGCGCGGTCATAGCGATAACGACCAAAGCGCACATGACGTCATTTTAAAATTTCCCCCTATCCCCCGCGCGTTCGTGATAAACGGTGTCGGGGAAAACGCTTCATCCGCAAATAGCACATCTTCTCGGACCCGGGTCTTTTCTTAGCATAACTAATTTTGAAAAACGGAAATTAAAAACTTGATTAGTGAGCCAAATGCTGTTCATGAATCAGCTATAGCATACAAAGTTGGTTGATTGGTTGGAGAGTAAGACGGTTTTTTAAAGTTTTTAAATTTATAGCTGGCTCACTCTCAGGTACCAGCTGTTTACAAGAACATTTCATTATTTATGGCGAGTCGCACGACTCGATTTTGAGGCCAAGTTAATTTCCTCCCTACTTGTCGACTCTGGCGGATGTTATCGGAGATCGGGATTTTCGCTTTTGAGTCGATGACTCTCGGATCGATTTGCCGTTTGAACCGCTGACGGGTGTCTATTTAGCTGTCAAAACTATGAACTATATGTCGAACCAGATATTTGGTCCTAGATAGCTACCACTCCTGAAATATAATAATGAAGATTTTGCAATCCGAGGTTGATAAAGATATTGATGGTAAAATCGAGCCTTTGGACCGGGGCGCAGATGAAACAGCTGAACAAGCTATTGTGCCTGTTGAGCAAGATTAAAAAAGTGCTTTTCGCTTTCGCCCCAATTTTGGCAATGAGTTCATCCAAATTCGATGACCTAATAGATATAATAAATCTTTGACTTTGTGTACAATTTTAAAAGTTATTTGCTTCGTATGCGCATCTCCCTTAAATTCTGTTTGAGACACAATTTTAGAAGCTCTAGAGTAAAGTAAGTTAGCTTTCCAAAATAAACTTATTCTGAACAAATAAGACCAATATGTTAAATACTGCCGGTTCTTAAGATAGTTTCAACTTTTAAATATTGGAAATTCTACAAAGAATGTATAGTTAAAGAACTCATTATATCAATTTTGCCATCACTGTTTTGCGTTTCTTGGACACGAGTCGAAATCTTAATGATGCTTTCAAACTGCATGAATGAAACAAAGTTTCTTTTCTTTGCCTTTTTCAGCTTTTTAAACAGATGTATAGTTTTGTTTTGCTTCTTTCTCCATATAAAGGTTGTATGCTAAATTAAGCAGAATATAAATAATGACGTCAAGAAGATTCGATATCCGCTTATTATATAAAATAATTATCCAACCGGGGATCTCTCGCAGATATTTATATACCAGCCATATAGGGCAATAAGATTCGAAAATTTTAATCTATATTAGCATCATTTACCTTCCGCTAAACAAGGCAATATTCAGCTCAATCAATTAAAATTCTATATCTGGATTTAAACCAAGCGAAAAAAATCTTTTACCGTCCGTGGACGTGCAGGGACGCAAATGGGAATGGCTAAATATTTAATTTATTTCAAAAAACATATCCAGAGAATCTTTGATGATTCTACACTAAAAAAAAATAAATTTGTCTGATGTTCGGTTTTCATGTGCATAGGTTCCCGCTGTTGGTCTAGTCTCTCGATTGCGCCTTCTAGCGGGGCAACTTAAAAGAATTAGCCCCACACACCGCACTAATTGGCGGGGTTAAGTTTTTATACAGTTAGTACGTTCTTGTTGATCGTTAAGAGATTGATTTTAGCTGTAATTTTGGAATTGACAAGTTCTTTATGCGTGAAAATCGAGACAGTATACATTTTGCAAAAAACCGTAAACCATTTCTTAGAAAGACAAACTACTGCTTTAAATTTTGGTTTAACCCACGGTTAAAGTTAACCAGCCTTTGAAAAACCCAAACCTTTAGTAATCCACAAAAACAGGGTTTTGACCCAGTACTATGGTTTGTTCCTTGGCACTTATACTGACATACACGTTTTTTTTGTAAGAACAACTTTATAAGAACAACTAGGCTCAGATTGGCCAAAACTTAAGAACAGTTTAAGAACAAGCTGAGGTTCGGGGCTCGATTGAGCAATTTTTTTTTTAGCTTTACGAAAGTAGAATTGGCAATTTTTTTTTCTTTTAATCATTATCATTGCTTCAAATTAAACACTACCCTGAAGGTTGTTCCTCAAAATCTCTGTAAACATGCATACAGCATACTTTATCTTCATAGGCCGGTGTAAGGGAAATAGGCAAGCTTTTGTAGTAAACAAATAATCATCGCAAAATAGCAAAAAACTTCATTTTAATATGCTGTTACTGTTAATTAATACAATGCCCAGGGTAATGTATTGCAGGTTTTGTTCGATTTAAACCACAATTGAAACAAACTTAGAAAAAATTAAGAACAATTTGAGGCTCAAATCGCCAAAAAAATTAAGAACAATGAGCCTCGGCCAAATTTACTGGTCATGTTGAGGATATTATACACGGTGGGGTGAAAATATGAAGTTTATCTTAATTCTATCGAGTGGGAAAAAAAGAAATTTAACGAATGAACGTAGCGAACGAGCGAAACAATAAACTTCATATGTTTGCACCAACGTCATGAAAATTTATTTTCATAGTACTCAAGCTGTGTAGCAGGTGTTTCACTGAAAAAACAAAGGTAGGGAAAAATAAAACTCAGAAAAAGCGAAAAAAAAAACAAAGAAATGGCGTCAACGATATCACCTTCACTAGTGAGGGTAAGGAAAATATGTCACTCGTATCCCGCGGATGTAGTTTCGCTTAAAATCTACGAGTCGCGCATTTTACAGTAAGACACTCATATCTATATATAAAAAAAGGTGTTACGTGTCTAATTCTGAAAAAAAAAAACTAAAATTATTGAAATATATATTTGTTTCAATGAGTGTCATGAACCAAAAGTACGGGTTTATTCGGTAGAACTTTCAGTTTCTTCCAAAAAAAATATACAATTTTTCTAGGAACTCTTGTATTTAGCCTTCTTCAACTGATACCACGACTTTTGGACACTTGTTTTGTAAATAGAGTCCGGTTAAATCGGATAAAGAAAGTTCTAATAAATGGATAAACAATGAACTGAACTAGGGTTTTTTTTTTGCTGCTTGAAGAGAGATTTTTCGTGATCAATTTTGACGTTTTGTCTTCCAACGTGTGCCACTGATACAGTATCAAAAACTGCTATTAGTGCAGTTGCTGCTCAAAGATTCCGCCTGCCGGATATTGATTGGTTTCAAAAATAGCTCATAGCTTGCCTTTCTAAAAAAGGGGGACCAATCTTGGCCCAGTGCAAAAGTAATTACTTGATGTGTCTAGAACGTACTGAAAACAATATAAAACTGTGTAGCCCCGTTTTGAAACTTTCTGGGTATTGGAAATAAAAAGAAATTCGAAAGTTCGCAATGGTTTGCTACTGATTTGAAGCGCGTCCGTCGCATACCGAATATCAAAAACTAATTTAGTGTATTACATATACCGCGTGCTCGAAATGGGGAATTCTTTACATCGATATCGAGGCAGGCCATCGGCGTGCAACCATTTTCTGCTCAAAAACTGGACACAGATCATGTGTCTGAGAGTCAAGACCAGATGATAACTGATGATTTGAAAGACATAAAGAACTTCGGTTTTAGTTACGGAACGAGCTGTTCAGTATATTGAAACAACTAGATTTTCGAAGTTTACGTGCACGCGTTTGTTGTTTCACGCTTGACTAAACAGGTTTAGTGTATCCCCTTAGGAGGGGGGGAGGTCCCCTTTATATTGGGACAGTAGGTATGATCTTCGTGTTATTTTTGGGTTAAGATAATTATTCCGGTTTTGGGGGGAGATTGAAATGACGCGAAGTTATTAGGCTTCTTGTAGTCACGTTTTAGTTTTAGCAAACGTACATACTGAACAAGAAGTTAGGGAAGAAGTCAAAACAATGGTACTTTTAAGGAACCCAATTTTGTCGGGGGAGGCGGCAGGTGGCGGCACATATCCCCTACTCCACCCCTTCCAACTTTTTTAGAGCACAATTTCTCAAAACCTGGTTTAGGGGTTTTAGTTTTTATTACAAGTATTATGGACTCCTCTCTCCACAAAGAAAGCGTTGGTGCAAGCACTTTATCAATATCTATTTTATTGAACAATATATTTGCTCCTGAAACTAAGCATTTTTGAAAAAAGGCGGTGGGTGGCGGCATATTACACCCAATCCCCTAAATTGGGTTCCTAGGAAGTACCATTGTTTTGACGTTTTCCCTTAAGATAAAAGTTCTTTGGCGAATGTGCAATATATCACGTTCAGCGCAAAACGACGGGACTTAGTGCCGACCCGGTAGCTCTCAATTTTCCTGATCATTTGGTTATGCTTTAGGATAATTTTTAAACTGAGAAGTATTTTCAGGGCAGAAAATCTAAATACTCGGGCATAGTATTTTCTTGGGTATTTTGGGTTCAGTTTTTTCCGACGGTCAACCCTACCCTTTAAATCCCGGAGTTTACCTCCCTCGGTATACGCAGTATATCTGGTGCTAAAGTCGCGTCATTTGTTTACTTTTAAATACTGCTGCAGTTTCTACAGAAGTTCAGCAATTTTGAAAAAAGGTGTTGGGTGGCGGCACCCCCTAAATTGGGTTTCTAGGAAGTACCGTTGTTTCAACCTTTTCCTTTAGCTTTTCGTTTGTCAATCCTACAAAATACCATCGTCATACCTGCAACTCAATTATAAAGACTACTCCAACTCCACCCCGGCCCCGGGCGGGTCTTATACATTTGCTTGCTACTGAAATTGGCTCCTCCCCCCCTGCCCCCCCC
>JAOBAT010066983.1:0-23103 GCA_026413305.1 Hydrozoanthus tunicans
GAGTATAACTCCCAAGTTTGTATTTCCATCTGTGTTCAATGCGTGTCTATTTCTGCTACACATCGTACAGCAAGATCAACGATATAGACATCGATATATCGGATAAAAGACGCGTCCGTGTCGATTGGGAATCTAAAAAGTCAAGTACCGAAAGTAGTCTTAGTGAATAAATTTTGGTCTAGACAACTTGCCTTTGAGTTTGAATCAACAAAAATAGATCAGAAGTTGAAATTTGGACCGATTAAAAATTGAAAATCAGGACAGCGACATTTTGTTAAGACGAAAATGCGACAGCGAGCTTTTACACTAGAAAAAGATGCGACAAAAAGACCAAAAAATGTTGGAGAAGCGACATATGATGACCCCTCTGTAAGCCCCTGAAGTAGGCTAAACACAAAGACCCGAAAAATCTCGGACCATCTCTGCGAGATGCTTGGAGATGGAAAGTTTGCCTTTTGAACTTAACCCTTACGTTACTAGTCATTTATCAACGTCTAACTTCTCCTTGTGATATTCATTCAAGATGTTTAGTGACGAAAAAATGATAGTTGACCAAAACAAAGCGAATAATGAAACAAGAAATGCAAAACTCTGTCAAACTTGTTCAATGAAAAGTGTTTGCTTTAGTTTGGAAAATTGATGTCTATAGTAACTAGGACCATTACAACTGCACGAGGATTCATTATATAAAACGCCATATGCAGATACCGAACACACGGCACGATTTCATCAGAAGGCGGTGCTTAAACGCCTTGTAACCGGGGCTTGCTGATCAACTATAAAGACGAGATTAAGCGAGATTAAAGTAAATCGACAATACAACGCAAACTAAGAAACGCATCAAAATTGTTTCGCTTCAACGCAGAAGTGAAGGCACTGAAATAGCTCAATATCTTGTCACTGCTGTAACCCTCACGAAACCTCACCAGTATAGTTTATATATAAAAATGGAATCCATTAGTACACTCTTTTTTCATACAAGAATATCGAGGCTGAAATTGGCCAAATTTTAAGAATATTTTAAAAATAATGCCCAGGCACAGATTTTGTTGAGAAAACAGTTTTGCATGCGTTCGAAAAAAACACGCACTGCTGATTTTATGTATTGCAATCGCACTCTAATCCCAAATGGTAAAGCCAGCAAAAGCAAACAAAACAAAATCAGCCATGTATTGCATGTGTATAGATCCATCACTAATGGCAACGACAGTTCAGCCAACGGAACAAGTAACAAATACAGTGCTGTACAAATTGCATAAGCAAAACTCCTTTCCCAAAGCTAAGAATATTCGTAAAAATATTTCAGCCTATAAAATTGGCCAGAAAATAGGAATATCCAGCGAAAAACACTACTCTTATTTTTTTAAAAAAACGAGACGTGTAGTAGAAGTGATACCCCATGCAGCTTTGATAAACCAATTGAAATGTTTTCTTGGTGCTTTAGACAAAAGATTGCCACAAAGTGTTTTGGCTCTTGAAAATCACGAGTCCGCTGTTCGGTCTGTTTTCAGTTAGAAAGCAACAGTTTTACGACTTAGCCTAGCTTTGAAGGCCCTTATACGGAAACAATTGTTGAAAATTAACGGTGCATCGATACTGACGCAGATAATTTGTCCGGCAGTTCTCACGAATGGTCATTAAAGTGAATACCTATGGCTATGCCTATGGCAAACTAACCACAAACGAAGGAAGAAGTTTTGAAATCGGGTCATTTTTAGTAGTTAAACATCGAAATTATAAATTCTTACAAAGCTAATCTGCGATTCTCTGACAAGGCCGGAGAGGTTGGAAAAATGTAAATTTAAATAAAGGGCTTTACAGTAATTGGAATCAAACTTTACTCTTTAGCCTATGTACACATGAGATGGATTGTATAAATACGTCCCTAAAAGCTGGCTATGGATTCTGTGAAAAAGCCAGAGGGGTTATATTTGTAAAGCTTTCTAAACTATATGGCCTTTAGAATCAAACTTTAGCCTATATGACGGATGGATTGTATTTGTATAAATACGTTCCTAAAACGATGATCCGGGATTCTCTGTTGATACAGCAGCCACAATCAAACTTTAGCAGATGGACGAGGTAACCTTGTCAATTTTTGTTATAAATCTGAACACTGAATGCATATGAGATCGCAGCAGAAGAAAGATTCGTTACTAATAAATCGAAAGCATAATATCGGTATTCAAACAGCAAGTGATGACCTTTCGAATCTATGCTGCTCTACTGCCTCTAGCATTTGTAGTTATTGCTATATTAATAAAGCTGTCACGAAACTACGAAAAAGCACTCTAAAATTAATTGAAGTGACAACGTTTATGAACTAAAAGTAGTCTGCTCTGACTATTAATAATTCAAGTTGCTGTTACGACCAAACTCCGATCAAGCGAATGAGTGAAAACAAGCCGGATAGTTTTCAAACTTTTAAAGCCTTCAAAACAATCTTGCAGCTAAATTAAGATTCCGAGCTTGATAGCTCTATCGTCATAAAAGTCAACAAAGTCAATGTAGTTTTAAACATAAAAGCAAAGCGATAACCGTCTGTATTCATGCTTTGTTTCTCGTGAATTACAGAATGACCTTTGTTATCTAGTTTTTTGTTTCCGTTGCGATCTTGTCAGTTCCAAAACAAAGAAACCAGTGGCTTGCACAATCGCTTTATTTCAACGAAGCGTTACGAAAAGTAAACATCTTTTGATAAAGTTGAGAAGGAAAGCTCTCAGAAGATAAATGGACGCCTCTGCTTTATCTAAATATTTACTTTAAGGCGAATCTACGTGACCTGATTTTATTTGATAAAGGAAAAAAATTGGCTGACAAACCTCTAAGCTATGGCCGAGGTATACAATGATGGATTAGTCGTATTAAGCCAACGATTAAAAAGAGTATGTACGTATAAGCGTTCGACCGATCTAGCCCATTCCAAAGGAAGCTCTGTTTTGATAGCAAA
The DNA here is from genome assembly GCA_026413305.1 of Hydrozoanthus tunicans. Classification (NCBI taxonomy): domain Eukaryota; kingdom Metazoa; phylum Cnidaria; class Anthozoa; order Zoantharia; family Hydrozoanthidae; genus Hydrozoanthus; species Hydrozoanthus tunicans. Next base: position 2,951 of record JAOBAT010066983.1, read on the forward strand.
GCGTTTCAAGTAAATAAAATATCACAGTTCTAATGCTATTTTCTAAACAGCCTAAACATAAAGAGACACTCGCCCAGCCGGTGTGCGAGATCCAGTGGCAATGCCAATGGTAAAATCAAGACAGACACTGATAAACCCGTCTTTTATAGTACCAGCAAGTGATGTTCAAAACATCCGCGAATTCGTCAACTAAAAGCTAGGTACCAAAAGCTGTTTTTCATTTATGAGCCATGTTCAAATGGTAAGAGTTAAGAAAGGCCTTAACAATGTGAAGATGCGATCGCGCGACTGACGTGCCAATGGGTTAACGATTATCCTTGTCTTGTTTGACTGTAACGTTATCAATATGAAAAAAATTATCTCACCTTTCTTCTTTGACTTTGGAGTTACAGGTAAACAGAAGCTTTTAACCATTTTACAGAAGTTGTAAACAAGTTGAGTGCTTAGATCGTTTTTAAATAAACCCGCCAACCTTCCGCCATCTTGATCTCGCTGTTGTTGTAGTCGGGCAACGCTTCCAGGCCAGGATACTAAGCCTGACAGTCTAAAAAAATGCGGACCTTTTTACAATTTCCAGGTTGTATTCATTCATTCGTGATGCTAACATTGAGGTCGCTCTTGAGTCAGACATAAAAAGTTTCGGATAAATTTCCATACTCACTCAAACTTAATTATGCATACGAAGCTATTGATCTTCAGAAATTATCAGAGGTAAGGCCTCGCTTTACGAGCAACCAAAAATTCTCAAAATCACTGTTACGGTTAGGAGAGTTGGGGTAAGGATTATATCTTTTAATTCCGAAATGAAAACGTGGGATTTGACGACCATAAACTTGCATGAAAATGTGAAGCTTGGCGGCCACAACCGTATGTATAACTAAGTATGAGTGAGTGCGGAAAAACATGAAAAACAACAACTTGACCCGCATAAAAAGTTTCGTTTCGCTTAGTTTGATTTCAAAGGCAACCAATCATTGAATGAAACGGGCAAAACGACTAGCCTTACTCGTTCCCTGCTAAAAGATATAAAATGGTAGAAAAGACACTAGCTGTGAACCTTGTTTTCCTTGGACTAACAGTGACAAGCTTATTTATTCCATATCCCTTGGACCACAGCTCCAGTCCCTCTAAGAAAAACACAAATTCATCGGTCTATTAACCAAAAGGGGGCAGTCTCGGTGGGGAGAGGGAACTGGTAAGTTTGAAGCACCATATCTAACATACGACACGAGCTGTCACTCGAATACCGACTTAAAAGTGGGCATTATGATCGCTAAGAGTTGTATAATTAAAGAATCCTATAAATAAATAACCCACCTGTATCTTAAACAGTATCGATTAAACGTTATTTAAAATCTTCAGTTCTACTGGTTTCGGGCTCGATAATTATCATGTTCATCCGGCTGTGGCTGAAATTTGCTTTGTGTTCCCACTTGGGGCGATGGGAGGAGGGGAGAGATGTGGGGATTCTTACACTCTTGAACGCATATCAGGGGAGTATCAATTATTCTCTCAGAGAAATCGGCAGAACTGCTTGTGAGCAGCGCTAAAACACAAGGCGAAACGATTTATTGACTGAAGAAGAGTTGCTTCATTAAGAAACGTACAACCCATCTCGCTCACGAGTATTTACAATATTCGCAAAACTGTTTGCACTTTCGCGACTTCATCAAAACGTTGCCTTTTAAGAAAACTTGGCCTGCGTAGCGACTGTGTTTCAGGAGAGACAAAGTGACAATCGAGCGAGCCGCCTCGAAATTGCTCGCGCGTTTAACATCGTGGCCCGCTCGATTACTCGCGCGTTTAACACCGTGGCCAGCTCGCGCGTTTAACATCGTGGCCTGCTCGATTGCTCGCGCGTTTAACATCGTGGCCCGCTCGATTGCCCGCGTGTTTAACACCGTAGCCCAGTCGAATGCTCGCGCGTTTAACACCAAGGCCCGTTCGATTGCTCGTGCGTTAAACACCGTAGCTTGGTCGATTGCTCGCGCGTTTAACATCGTGGCCCGTTCGATTGCCCCCGTGTTTAACACCGTAGCCCGCTCGATTGCCCGCATGTTTAACACCGTAGCCCAGTCGATTGCTCACGCGTTTAACACCGTGGCCCGCTCGATTGCTCGCGCGTTTATAACCGTAGCTCGGTCGATTGCTCGCGCGTTGAACATCGTGGTCCGTTCGATTGCCCCCGTGTTTTAACACCGTAGCCCGCTCGATTGCTTGCGCGTTTAACATCGTGGCCCGCTTGATTTAAGCCGTGATATGGTGCAACATTGCCTGTGACGTTGCGCGCAACGGCAGAATTTCACCGTGTAGCCACCTTCGAAATCGCTGCACGCAACGTTGCACGAAGTAGAAACCGATCCTACTCCTGCAACGTTGCATGCAACGGTTTCACGTGTGGCAACTCGAAGGGTTTCAGTTGCGCGCAACGTTGCATTCAATGTTGCACCGTGTAGCCACAGCTTAACATCGCCGCCCTTTCGATTGGCACTTTGCCTCTCCCCTAAAAACAGCCGCTACACAGGCTAAGCAAACTAAAACAAATGCATTTCCTCAAAACAAATTTATTCAAACTACAATTTATTGCATGCCCAAAAGAAAGCGTTTTAGCTTTAGCTAAGTTTAAACTGAAAAATCTGCTAGTAATGGACACACGCCATCTTCAAATACGAACCAACGTTACGTTTTTAATGCAGTGCTGGAGGAGAAAAACCAAATCCTTAGCGAATTACGAAGTTTAATAAATTATTAGTTGATAAAAGACTAGCAATGCTAAACTCCAGAAATTATCTTCACCCAGTTAGCTTATTCATCAGAGGCGAATGTCGCCGATAGAGGGATCTGTGTTTTGGTGATAGTGATGGCCAAACATGGACTGATCTTTGTCAATCAAGGATTCAAGAAAAGGGTCATTATCCGCGTTCCCTTGTCGATTGTCTATCTCCTCGGGCTGCCTAGAAAAGTGTTTCATCTGTGAAGTTTGCAAGAACGGGCTGAGGGGACTCAGTCTTGGAGAGGTAACACTTGAGTGTAGCAGCTGAGATATCTGGGGACGTTCAAAGCTAAACATACTTGCCATGGAAGAGCGATGCGGTGAAACGATATGCGGGACAGAAGTAGGTGAAAAGGGCGGAGATGTAATTCTGGACGATGCCTGCGAGTTAAGTGGCGACGTATAAGAGGTGGAAGCCGTGGTCGTGATGCCGGTCCAGGACCGCTGCGTTGGTGACAGAATACTGTCCATACCAACACGGGAGGGGGAGTGTAAGTGTTCTGAGTTAAGGCTACTGCGTGAATTGCTCGCTAGAACTGCTTGTGGTGGCGAGAACATCGGGTCTTCGCTTAATGTCAACTGAGTTGGCGAGTTTCTTTCAGTCTCATCTATGTTGTTCTGGTTCAATGAGCTGGCAATGATGCTTTCAATTGAGTATGCAGGCCGGAAGATTTTACTTGGTCCTTTTTTAGTCTCTCGTGATTTGGGTTCCCGAGTTTTTGGTTCGCGCGGTTTCGCTTCTCGTGGTTTTGTTGCCCTGGGTTTTGACACCCTTGACCTACTATTAAGAGGAGACGGCAGAACTTTAGAATCCAGGTCAGCTCCCGCCAGTTTATGGTTGCTATGCAACAACGGAGGGCCCATTCCAGATATTTGTTTGGACATCTTGGGATTTGTTATCACTGAAGTTTGAACAGATCCCGCCACAGACCAGTTATTAATGTGTGTTGCCTTGGCAGTACCTTGAAACAGCGTATCAGTGGAGTTCAGTTCATTTCTTCGAATTGAAATATTGTCAGATAGTATATCAGTAGTTTCATTCTCTGCTACCTCAACGGTGGGCTGTAGCATCATGTTGTCTTGTTGCTGCAAATCAAACAGCGAAGTGTCGAAGTCTTCGAGCTGTGGAGACGACGGCGATAACTCGGTAGTGTGGGAATAATCTGAGGACATAGCCAGGCTTTCACAACTGAATGAATCCGACATTACGGCCGAGTCCTGAAGTTCATCAAATTTTGCAGCCTTAGCGGCTTTGTTTGATCTTGAAACAGGTTTTCGCTGAGTTTTCTTTGAAGGTTTGCTTGGTCTTTGGGTGGGTGTCACTTTTTGTTGGGGTTTTCGTCGGGGTTTCTTTGCTTGCTGTTTGGCCATCACACCATTCGTCTTTGCTGCGGCCGCGGCGGCCTGGGCTTGAGCTTGCGCTTCTTGAAATTTTTCCTAAATCAAAAGCAATAATGTTAAAATATTCATATAAACCAAATCACTCTTATTTCCCTTTCTATTCCTACCCTACACGGGGGAGGGACTCTGGCTGGCTTTTTGGGGAAAAGAGTTAAGTTTCCTGATTAAATACTTTAATTCTTACTATAAATTGGTTTTAAAATCAATATTCTAGGAAATGCTAAAAAGGAGATGCACGCAAGCTCGGACCCGATAGTTTTCTTTTAAATTTACCGAGCTTCAATTTTAACTTAACAATACAGAAATAAGAATGAACAAAAAAGATGGTTCCCAGTTCTTTTCCTTTAGTTGGTCATTGCAACAAATGATACTTTGTACACGTACGTGTACTTGCCTTGAAGTTCGTTCCTTACATTTCGTTCTCCAATACATTTCACAACCTGTAACACCTCTGACTTAGTTTTTATTCGATTTAAACCACGTATATAAATAAGAACAATTTAAGAACAAATCAGAAGCTTCAATCGCCAAAAAATTAAGAACGAGTCTCAGCCAAATTTACTGGTTCGTATAAAAAATGCCTGTAGAAGATTTGATGTCCTTGCAAATAGAAGCCACGGTAAAAAGGTTTCTCCCCGGCTATTATTAATTTAATTTTCAGGATTACAAACCTTTTTCCTTGCATGTTCTTCACACAAAGGTCGCTCGTGAACTATGTCGAATACAGGAACAGAACACTGACTTCCATCTTGGAACTTGGCCGTACAGTTTGCATACAAAACTTGTCTTGTATCTCCAATGATGTCTTTACAGCAAAGTTAAGAAATATTGGGTTACAAACTTTTCTTGTTCAAACTTTTCCATCACCAAAAGTTGAACTCACACTGTAATCTCAGACAAATTGAAATTTGATGCTGTTCTTGACAGGTGCAGTAGCTCAAAGACAGATTACGCACTTGGCCTGAGCTAAATTACTATTCTACATTTCTTGTGTTCAGAATGGTCTATAATGTTCATGCCCATTGGCGTGGTAATACTTTCACAAGTTGCAGTAAAATTCTTAAAATGATAAAAGTTACTAAGCGAATATGTTAATAAGAAGTTAAATATTGAAAGGTAAGTATTTTTAGAAAAAAAGGCTCTGTGCATAGCTTGATTTGCAGCGCTGGGCTGAGTTGATTTGATAGTGATAACCCTAGGTTATCTCATTAACAAAACTTATTGTCTGTCATGGTAATTAACACAGGGTTAGGGCTAACTGCTTTTTGAACAACTCGACCTTGAGCAGTATTTTCAAGACCCCTCTTTCAGAATGTTTCACTTATGAACCTCAAGACTGTGAGTGACTTATTTTCTTTTTTACAAACTTGATAGTCTTGTTTAAAAACAACTTCTCACCATAGCAACCACACTACAACAGGAAGAGTAGCAGAAGGCTTTGGAGCGTTGATCACAAAACACACAAGCCTACAACTTTATTGATAAGGCTGCTCAAATAACAAGAGTTTTAATTTTGGTTCACTTTTAGGGGTTTTTCTTGAAGCCTCAGCATTTACCGCCACACATTAACCTAGATGGTAAAGTGCCAGTCTGTCCTGCAAGAGGCCCGGGTTCGATTCCCAGTGCCGGACCTCCACTCAGGGTCTTAAAATAACTGAGGAGAAGGTGCTGCCTTTGCTCTAACATCAGCTAATGGTTAGACTTTTGCATCTTCTGGGATAAGAGCGTTAAACCGTAGGATTGTTAGGACGTTAAACCGAAGGACTCTTCTCCCATGACTTCTTGAGTCAAAAATGTTATAAAACAAAAACAAAAGAAAAAGACATGAAAATTGGCTGCTCTTACAGTGTATCTGCAGGCTGTAATTTAAATGGACACAGTTTAAAGAAATGGAAGATGAGAACATGTAAACCACAATCCATTATGATTAAGGATACGATCACAACAGAATCTTGTATATGGCAGGGCACTCTGCCTACACTCTTCACTGGCACATTTGCGCATGGCTACAGGCGTTGGTTTCTCTCTTCTATAACCAAAACAGAAAAAATCTTCATGAAACTTCCATGAGAAACAATTAAGAATCTTGAACCCACAGCAACCGATAAAAAAATTGATTGATTTGACACCTTGTAAGTTTAATTTAACCTTTCCCTTTTACTGTCTGAAAAAAGTGCTAAATGACAACCATAACAAAGTACATTCTGTAACTTAAATGAAAGATATATACAGAAATTTGTGAACCAGATTCAGAGAAAAGATCTAAAGCAAAAAAACGTCTCGTCCATGTAAGAAAAAGATTTTCTTTTCAGAACAATTGTATAATGAATATAATTTTTCATTACACTTCACAAGATTTCGGTTAACTTTAATGCACAGTCTGTCAATGGTTTGTCCCAGGAGGGGGGAAATCAGGGATACAAAGAGGGTTGATAAAAAATTTTAGCCTGAAGGTGGGGTTTGACTTTTTTGCTGGCCATGGGTGAGGAAAATTTGATGGCGCCATTTTGCTTTCTGACACCAGTTTGGCAGGAAAACACAGCCTCAAGATGCTTCAATCAGCAGAAGCTTTCATCCTTTGAAGTTCAGCTCTCAAAGGTAAGTTACCTTGTACCTTATCTTGAAACTATTAATATTTGAACCCCCTTTTCACTGACAGTTTAAAAAAGCTTGTGGTACATACAAACATCTTAATATGCATATAGGAATATAACTGTTCTTGCAAAGTTCACACCTGTCTTTGTACTTTGAAAATAAACAGGTCTATGTTGTTTAGGTTTACAACACGAGTTTCATTTCCCTTTAGTCTCAGTTGGTGGTAATTTTTGCATGAACACTTGGCAGCAGTCCAATCTTTGCTTCGATATGTTGGTATATTTTGGCCTTGGGTAGGGGACTTTGCAATAAAACTCTTGCCCCTGGTGGAGAAATTGCCCCCAAAAATGTCAATCCCATTAACACCCCCGATCTCCCTCCCCTGGAGCAAATTATTGACAGGTGAATTATGAATAAGGCCTAAAATTTTTAGAAACAGCCAAAAAAATTATATATATTGATATGTTTTGATTTTCTTGTCAAACAGTGAATAATCAATTGATGTCAGACAAAGCTAAAAATACTATCGCAATTAATGTTTATTTTTAAGTTTGCAAATTGCATCCATTTTAACACTTAGTTATACAATTTATCTGACTTTCAACCCTAAACCTGGTTCGAAGAAAGCCCATGAAGCGAAGGTGAATAATCATCAAGAGCCAGGAGAGCACTGACAAATATCGTCATTTGCATCTGAAACCCTGCACTTGTTATCTATTTCAAGAGAAATCTAAACCATGACCTACTGAAATACTTGGTAGCCTGCATTGCCTTGGCAGCCACTATTCCTGGCCTTTGTTCAACCAATGCTTATGAACAAAATGAAAGTAAAGAAGTATTCTCAAAGTTTTATCAGGCCTTAAAATTCTTCAAGCCACATGGTTGATTTTAGAAAATATGAAAGTTGTAACTGATTTTGTCACAAAAACACAGTCTGGAAAAACCTTGGGAAAACCTTGAAAAAACCTTGAAAGTATTGATTAACAGAGAAACAATTATAGCATTTCATTATCCACTTGGTTATCGCATCTTCTTTGAGAACATAGAGAGCGGGTACTAGGGGATTTCTTGTGCACATGATTGCTAATTTTTTATTACCTGTGAAGCAAAATTTTTGGTAAACTTTTTCTTTTTGATCTGTGACCAATGGATTAAACATGATGTACCAAAAAACTTTGATTCTCCTTGCCAGGAGACCCCCATCATACCCCCCTCAATATATAATGGTCACTGAGATTTTATTACCTTATACACTTTTCAAGTTTAGGGTCTCCAACAACAGCTGCTCTGGAGGAAGCAGAGCTTGTGCGAGTTGCTTTTAGTAATGCTGCAATGCTGCATGATAGTTCTCTGTGCTTATGATGGTTTGCCCTCAATGATCGCCGAAGTTGGTGCAGTTCTCTCCGCAGTCTTGAGCTTAACTTTGACAGTTTTATTGTTCTGGGATCACTTTCTTGCCTGACTGATTTAATCTCATCAGAACTGCAAGTAAAAACATTGTTTCAGTTTAATCAACCCAGTGGTTAAAGAATCACCTATTTCTGAATGCTATATAACATATTCACAATTTTGTGTTCTAAGCTAAAAAGATTTGTAAATTTCAAGATCAGATGCTATTTATTTAACTGGCTACCAATAATTTTTATCGATCAAATTTTTCCAACTTTCAATTCCTTTAAATGATGACTTAGTTCCATTTACTACAATTTCTTTGAGAGTTACAAAATATTATGTGTTGACCTCTATCAAGTTGCTGTTATCTTTTACTTAGGACAGTTACTGACGAAGTTTTACTAAAATCAGTATAAATTTGTTCATAACCTCACTGACACACCAACACTTCAAATAGTTTATATCCTATATTTATCATGTTATTAACCATTTTTTCATTGCAAGAAAATGTAATTCAAACTAAATTCATTTGATAATCATCTCATTTCTTTATTTGCCTTTTTTTATCGAAAAGAGAACATTATTACATTATTACATTATTACATATTAAAGGTTGAAAGGAAAATGGTGAGGACAACTGATAGGAATCAGCTAAATATCATTATATATTAATAAGCTATATATTAATAATGCAAGTTCTGACTGGCACATCAAAAAAACTATTTTGGTGATTATCTTGAGTAGATGGTTTTACACTAAATTATGTAAACACCGACTGTTTCATATTTCTTCAATCAGGGTATTATTAAACAACACTGAGAGAAAACTTCTAAACTTAACCACAAGTACTTAAACATTGACGTTTAACTTAAAAATAATGAGCTATGCAGCAATAATGAGAAGCAAAAGTTGCAAACAATTAATAAATACACTTAGGGTCCTGTTCATTCGCCACACAATTGTGAAACTTAATGTTGATAAATTTATTTCAAAGCTCTCCATGCAATAAAATTCAACTATTCTACCACATATGAAATGAGTTAGCTGGTCCGAAGAAATGAATTTGTCAAAGACATTTACTTGTCTTTCAAAGACAGATACTTAAAACATCTTTACAGCATCTCATTTCACACATCTGATCAAATCATTGAAGTCTCCACCTGGGTCAGTTGAACTAAACTTGTTGTTTACATCGGACAGCACTTTATACTGACTTTAATGTAAATCAAATTTTCTGAATTAAAATTAATGTATGAACTAGGTGACTCTTAAAACTTAACTACCTGTTAACTTCCTTCTGGGTAGCAGAGGTGTTATCAGAGTCTCCATCAGACAAAAGCCAGGACTCCTGCCACAGCACCTCACTGCCTTCACTTGATGAGTCACTGTCTGAACTCTCAACACCTTTAAGGGTACAAAAAAAAAAACAACAGCACCAAACCGTTAATCTATAATTACTTGTAAACAAAATTATCTGACATATTTTTGTATTAGTTTTTATCAAGACAGGGTTCGCACTAAAAATGAAGAATGAAATTCCAAGATTTTCATCCAAGCTACTAACACTTGCATACAACTCTAAACATCAATTATACCTTCTGAATACTAAAAAACAGCAAAGCATTCTTGAATATAGAGCAAAACACATATTAAATTTGGTAATTTAAGATGAACTCATCAAAGAGTTGAAAATTTTAAGAGACTTTGTTTTCTCAGTCAAAATCATAGTCAATACTAAAATTCTGTGACTTTTTCACGATCTTGGCTGATTTCCCCCAACTCGATGATTTTTTAGGCTTGAAATTAAATGCATTTTCAAATTCCTTGCTTTTTCATGACCGGTGAACTCTGTTAGAGGACTTGCCTTGTTTGATTTTAGACTCTGAACAGTACACCTACAACCCTTAAATGAAACTAAAGAATAAGTGTGAGCCAGCACTGACTTGTAAATAAAATCTAATTGCCAACTAAAGTGTTGCTCAACAGACCACTCTAAACGCCTCTATGAACCAATGGTTTATAAACATTAGCTAAGAAAATTACCTAAACAAATATTGCCTCCAAAAACTGTGAAAAAATCAATATCTTTGCAAAAGAGTGTCTAACATTGGCACATGACATCTCTTAATCACAAAATATGAGTCAGCATTTGATGTCAATAAAAAGTGAGGTAACACTTTTGATTTATTGCACTGTCTAATAAATTAACAGCTAAAAGTTACAAGGGCTAAAGAGCAGGCTGAAGCTTTCCGAAACAGTTAACACTAACACCTTACTCACAAAGATCCACAAGCTTTCTCCCTTGTCAAGCAGCTCAGAAGCAATCAGTTCAGTGTCACTAATCTAGCAGTTCGGTTTCAACATGCCTTTCCAAAGTTGTACTTAATATACAAAGTGTTATGGAACTGACTGAAACACTCAGTATTAATGAACATTAATTATCGTGATAATTATAACAAAAACAAAACAGTTAATGGAACCTTTTTATTGTAAGTTATTCTTGTGTACTAAGCCTTCCACAGAGAAATAATAAAAACAGACTGAATCTTACAAGAATATATTGGTGTCTGTCTGTGAGGTGAAAACACAACATAAAGATTCTGGGGTTCATTTATTTTTCAAGTAGAAAGATGGCTACCTAAGGTACAAATCTGGTAGCCTAAGCTCAAGTTTTAGTAGCAAGAAATGTTTCCAACACAGACCTCTCTTAAAGTTTCCTGGTTTCACTCGGAGACTCCTGGTTTTGAGCTAAATCTTAGGCTTTCTTGGTGAGCTTTAATTTCTTTCAACAAACACCTTGACTATCCAATTTTGAAACAGATGGTTTAAAAAGTGCATTTTTTTGTTCTAAGGATGTTTGTTCTAAGCTTCACACAGAGAAATTTTTTTTATATAAATGGTCTTATATGTCCAGTAGACACTTTAAGCTCCAGAACCCTCTGATTTGAATGACAATCATTGTTGTGCTGTCGCTGATAAGGATAACATGTAAGGGTCTGGGCACGAAACTATAATAAATGATTGCATGAATGCAGGGTTGCCACTATTTACTGGATGTAACATTCAAGGACTTTTCCAGGATCTTTTCAAGCAAATCCAGGACCTTGTCTATCAAATAATTGACACCTAAAATGAATGCAGATTGGCTGAATCCTAACAATGAAAAACAACCAATGACAGATCGCTTTAGAGAATCAAGCCTCCCGGAGTTGCAGTTTTTGTTTAAGAATGTTTTCACATCAAAAATATTATAGCAAACAGCTTGTTTTTTATTAATTTTGGAAGTAAAGAATGAAAGTTTTTGCCCATTCCAGGATTTTCAAGGGCTATGACCCCCAGTCAGGGCCTGGAATTTTTTTCCCTAATTCGAGGACTTTCCAGAATTTTCAAGGACCACAGCAACCCTGTGAATGGTTGAATCTCTAGGTTTTTGCCTTCTCAAAACCGAAACCTCCAGGTTATTAATCTGAAGGGGTTCAAAGGTCTGTTAACACGTAATCTGTTTGTAGCTGTGTGCACAGGAAGCATTGCACTAACTCATTTTGTTTCCAGATTTGTTTGCCCAAGAAAGAAGATAAGCTTCATTTATCTAGATTTGTTAGAAACAATCTCTTCAGTTTATCAGTCACAAAGGTTCCACACATTCTTATTGTAATCAGCTGGCTACAAGTTCAAAAAATCTAGTAGCCAGCAGAAGTCATTTTTGATAGCAATGGCAATCTAGGTGGCAAGTTTGAACCTTGGATTTGTTACACGAGCAAATAGTCTGCTCTTCCAGCTAACTTGCTGCTTATTCAAACAACTTTGGTACTTCAAGAAAACATTAAAAAAAATAACCTTTAACCCAGACTGTGAATTTACAAAAACAAAATCATCATTTTCCACCTTAAAGAGCAATAAACAAGCATGACAGAAAGTTGGCCAGCTAGAATAAAAGTAGGGGCAGGGAATGGTCCCTTAAAAATTGAAAGTTCATCTAGCTCTGGAAATCTTGGCATCTTCTTGTCAGGTCTCGTACATTTTTTTCTCCGTCTCGCAGGCTCTGACTTTCTCACAAAAATCCCGCATTCTTAGAGTTTTTGGCAGAGCTCGAAATCTCTGTTTTGCTTAAAATTTGTTTTGTGCCTGTCTCAGATTTTGCTTACCATAATGTTAGGTCTCAGACTATTAATTTTTTTTACAGTTTCAGCTCAGTTTGTTTACTCATTTATTATTGTCTTAGTTTCAACTTTACTTGTTTATAAACTTTCCTCTGTGAAACAAATACAGTTTTACTTGATGGTCTGTGTAGTAAATCTGTAGTGTGCTAGATAAATTTGCACACAAAGAAACTTGTTGGACATTAACCTTCTTAAATTCTTGCAAATTTGTTGTTGTGTAGGTTGTGAGACTGCCAGAAAAGTTCAGTGACATAATAGTGTGCCTGATCCTTAAGGAAATAAGATGATAAAAAAAAACCTTTGGGAAAGCAAATTTAACTTTAAAAAAATCTTTAGGATATATATTCTTTTTCAAATCAACGTCTCAATAACTTAAAGATATACAAGTTAAATAAATTTTGTAAAGCCAAAGGGAAAAAGACTCATCATCAAATAGTTGCAAAGCAACATATCAAAAATATAGTGTCTAAGGAGCAGACTTCTTACTTTGCAAGTTTTATTGCCACGTTTTAACCTTCCTTTCTCGACGTGGCTGAACTGGTAGGTTCAGTTTGAACAAAAATTCGCTTTCACTTCCAACCAACGTTTCGTGACTAACATTTTGTATTTATTTTATCATATGAAAGCACACATCTCGCTTTTTAGAAAACGGAAGGAAAATTGAATAGCCTTTCTAACCATGTAGCATAAAAAAACGCCGCAAACTAATAAAATTTAGCTCTTCAGATGTGCTGTATATACATGTGTTTGAAAGAAACAAACGAAATGTGAAACAAACACCGAAAAATACATGAAAATAAACGGAATTCTGAACGAGTCACAACACATAATATAACTTAGGCTCAAGTTACTAAAATTCTTTTTCTTCTGACTATGATACTAACCAAGATGGCAAAGAATAAATCTAACATAAAGCACATTGAAGAGTTTCAGTTCTTATCTATACCTGCTTAAAAAAGGGAAAGAAAGACAGCTGAACTTACTGTAAACGGAGAATAGATCGTTTCTACCACGCTGGAACTGCTTACGTCCTTCTTTCAGTTCATATACAGCTGGATGAGACACTTCCTTCTTCTCCGAATGCAGTTTTGTTTTTTTGCGATGAAAAGGAACTGCCACTGGGGGAACAAAAACCATACTTGATGTATTTCGGTGAGCCATCACGCCATCCAACTTGAAGTTCGTCTCCGAAGTGTTCAGAGTCGATCTTGAAATAGATTCAATCGATTCACTCGGTTTCTTCTTTCGGTTTTTCTTTGGAACTATTCCCAGAACTTGTAAATGGCTGTTGCAGTATCTGACAATAAGAAAATTCTTTTCGGTTCACCAAAGAGAGCTTATAGCTAGTAATACAAGCAAACATTTTCGCGCGCGAAAAGTCGGAACTACCGAGATTAAACCGGTCAAATTCTCGACTCAGACTACCGCAAATTTTATATCAAATGATTCAGGTAAACTTACATTCGTTCCTCAGCAAGGGGAATAGGATTTGTACACTGCTGGCCATTGTATTTCGCCACGAACTGACACTGTTTGAAGGGAGCGTTCTTATCTTCCAGTACGTGTCGAATACAAAACGCATAGCCATTCAGCCGCCTTTGCTTACAAACTTTCTCGCTATAACTGCAAAGAAACTTCCCATCAACGGGAGAGGAATGAATATTCTTTCCTTCGAACATTACGTTAGGTTGTTCCTGCTTTTTTCTGCCAACAGCATCGACTGCGAAGAGAATAATTTGTTACAGAATTAGAAACGACATAAGCGATATCGCATACTAATCGCGCGTGAAAATTAATGAATTTTCAATATCTAAAACTTGGAAATTACAGTTGTGGTCCGCCATATTCTACTGCTGCATTTAGTGAGGCAAATTGGAAGTGGATTTTCGCAGTTAGATTTGATTCAAGAAGAAAGAATTATTGTGGTAAACAAGCTCGCCATTAACGGAGCGCTAAAATATGCATACAATTTTCCGAACGACTACGTTTTATACAAACAATACAACACATACATGCATTGATACTGCTTTCTTCTGATTCTTCAACACCATTTCTTGTTTGTAACGATTCCATGAATCTCTAGAAAACTTTGCTGGAGTATCGAGGGAGTAAAAACGAAAGCATGTTATACTGTTGTTCCTTCGTTCAACATCGACGCCATTACCGCTATGCGTCGAACGGCCGGGCACTTGATGAGCGAATGAGAAAATCACACACCCCTATAAAGCGCCCTTTTTTGGAACACCAAATAGTATTGAATGACACCTTGCTCGGATCCATAAAACAAAAATTCGTTTTATTCCATTCAAACAACCGATGTTTCCCTTTAATACATCAGGGGAGTAATTGTAAAATTTTGAGGCTTTTTCTTTACAACGAAATGCGGAATAGAACAGCAAATATCTCGACAAACTGACGCGAACAACCCCACTTGCCATGATGATGTTTTGGGCTTGGGGCGGGTCACAAGCGTCAATACACTAGCGAGGACGCCATTTTGCCAACATTGCCATGTGCTGGTGACCTCCATTGTGATTGGCTCATTCAGACGGAACTGTTGCTATTGACGACATGACAGGCACTGTCTACGCCAATCACAACGCTCCCTTTCTAAGTAGGTGGAGTTGAAATATGGCTGTCAAGGACGGTTCCTATGTATCGTAAAACGCTAGGTTCGTGGGGAAGTAAATTTGATTTGTGACTCGTTGGTTTAACAGCACTTACAAATAAAACTTTAAAAAATGTATTTGCATGTCTTTTCTCTGTCTTCCTGCAGTTGCTGCGCAACCTCTCAATGCGGAAACGCAGGCATACATATTTTAAAAACATGACAGATGTTTTTAAAAAACTGCTCATGGGTTGCGTTTTTCCCGCGTTCTCGATCTTGAAGTGCTCGATTAATTTCAAAGTCAACAAACAATTCAGGAGGCCTTTGGGTAGGGCATTTTCATTAGTTTTATAGAAACAAAATTAAATGATTGAATGATGAGGTGTTTCTAACTCAAACTTAATATGAAATAAAAACAATGAAAAAGCTGCCCACGTTAGGGCCCCACCCCCAGGGAGATACTCAAGGGCTAAAAAGGTAGGGATGACTGTCGGAAAAGTCCCCAAAATACCCTAAAAAATACCAAGGGAAAAAAAATCTTCAACCCTAAAGAATACCTCTCGCTTTTAAAATTAACGTGATATCATAGTAGTTGTCTCCCTCTACTAACTAAGGTGATATGCAGTTAGTAAAAGGCGCGCGCGTAATAAAACGTTCGCCAAAGGACGTCTTTTAAAATTTCTTACGCACGTTCGGCTATAACACGGGACTGCAAGCAGTCCAATAGCTTGGCGTTTTTTAAACCCTAAAAAATACCACGCTCTTGGTTTAACACCGGATTTCTTTTTAAAACCCCTAAAAATACCGGACCGGCAATTTTGGAACCCCGTAAAAATATGAGGGTCATACCTACCATCCCAATATAGGGAGTACACCCCCCCCCGGCCACACAAGAAACGTCACCTTTACCATCTCTCGAGACCCCCCTCCCCCAACACATCAAATATTTATCGATAAGTAGTCTGCACAAAATCTCTAGACTATACTATACAAACAACCAAAATTGTGTGAAAAACATAACTGACCAGAGATTTCAAGGCAAAAGTTTTTTATATCGTTTCGAAAGAGTCAAAATTTTTTTTAACAAAAACATCGAACTTTCCCCTTTAGTATTTGTATGGGCTTGTATGGGCAGTACCGAGATGCAGACTCTTAGACTTAGAAAGCATGAAGATTTACAATCCCTTAATACAAGTTCCCTATTTTTAGAAAAACTATTTACTATAAAAATATAGTGGCCTAACGTGGAGAGTGCAAGGCCAACTTTTAGCAAATTTACAATGGAAAGACCGGAAAGTGCGCTAACCAAGAAAGACGGTGCAAGCGGCTGAGCACAGGACGCCCAGCTCCAGCTATAATAAGTTCAACTCACAACACATCACTTGGTATTTCCTAACTCGATGTATTTGACAGAGCTTCTCCAGGCCTAACATTTCTGTTTCACCAGTTTTCATTGGTATTTTGCATCAAAGGACTTTTTTCTTGTTGTAAGATCAGTGCTTTTTTACACTTTTTAAGTTTTGTTTCTAATTTTATTTTGAGCTGATTGTAAGAGGTGTGACGAAAAAAGATGAAAAGTATGAGAAAATTGGGCTATCAACTTTCAATCAGAATATATGCAGGATTTTTTTTGTGCACTTTTTGTATGGCATGTATCTATGACTCACAAATAAACAGGAGGGGGAGCGAAAAATTTCAAAAAAATTTGAGACAACAGAGACTGGCAAAGATATGGATAAACTTATTGAAGTATAATCTCTAGATTTTTGTTGCTTGTGCTGTAAGCCAAATAAAAACCAGGAGACAAACACCAAACTTGACACTCGAATCCTGAAAATTTGACAAATTAATGATCATACCAGAACAAAAAACTAATAAGCGTCCCAGGACATTTATTTGGCACCTGAGAGTGGTCTGTAACTCAGTAGTCGCATGGCTGGCCATCAAGAATTGAAGAAAAGGTTTGGAGCTTAGAGGCAAAATGAACATTTACAGGGGCATAGCCAGGATCTCTAGGAGGGGGGTTCCAAATTGGTTCCAACGAAAACAGTTGGTCTAAAATCCTTACATTGCGTAAACGCAAAGAGATACCACCATGACGTTCACTGTACTTATCGTAAGCATAGAACAAAACGAAAATGAAGAATTTCAGGATCCGAGAGCCCATTACACTCTTGCTGGGATAAAATCACTGTTAAAAGTAGGAGGGGGGGGGGGGGTTCCAGAACTCCTGGAACCCTCCCCTGGCTACGCCTCTGATTTACCAAAACTATGTTGCCAGTCCGTTACAAGGCTTTAAATACTTTCATGACCATCACTTTGAAATGGTTGCAGCACCAACCACCTCCAGTTGTAAAAAGTATACAAGGACATCAGGAGTGCTTGTTCAAAGAAATAAATACATTTTTAATAAGTTACCATGATAATTTATTACAAAACATTAATTTTTGTTAAAAGTTTTGGAGTAACTTAAATAATAATTATTGTAGTATGGAAAGCATAGCTGACTACTTTTCAATTAATTAAAACTCCATTAAATTTTAGTTATTCGCCTCAAAGTCTATTCAAATGACCCACTCCATTCAAACTCGAAAGACAAACTAAAATACTAAAATCCTTTGATTAAAACTTCAATAATTTATACTTGCAGCTAAAAGACTTAATAAGAACTTAATCTTAGAGAGATGGAAATTCAGCACAGAGCCATAGCTGGGGAATGAAGGGGCTAGAGGGCATTTCCCCCCCCCCAAAATGTTTAAAAAAACTAACAGAATATAAGAGAAAGGATGTGGTTTCCCTGCCCCCAATATTTCTCACATTTTGTTACTGACCCCTCAGTACCTGTCTTGGCAGTGCTACAGCCTGCGCATGATCTAATCTTACCATGCATTCTCTGTTACCAAACACTATCCTTAATCTATTTATAGTTAAGAACTATTCAAAGAAAGAAACTTTTCCTATTCATTAAATTCCAGTTAATTGCTTACTTGAAACTAATCAAAAATCAGGAGGGGGGGTACGGGGTCAAAAGCATAGGGATGATCGTCAGAAAAATCCCTAAAATACCCTAAAAAATACCAAGAGATAAAAATTTCCCACCCTAAAAAATCTTGCAGTTTTGAAATTACCCTAAAATATACCAACTGAAAATTTTTCCTGGGTAGCTAGTGGGTTGGCGCTAAGTCCCCTCATGTTGCAGTAAATAAAAGTGCACAAACATTTGCCAAAAGACTTTTGTCTAAATTTCTTTTCAGTACACACCTTTGATAAAACACAGGACTAAAAGCAGTCCAATAACTTGGGGTTTTTCAACCCTAAAAATACCAGGCTCTTGGTTTAACACAGGATTTCTTTTAACACTCCCTAAAAATACCAGACTCACAATTTTACTCCCTAAAAATATGACAGTCATACCTACCACCCCAATATGGGGAGTACCCCCCCCCCCCCCTTTGAATCACTCAGCCTTTTTGCATCTTAACTTGATCCACAATATTATAATTACATTCTCCTCTTTCAGAACTAGGGACATATGAAAACTGATCACTAAGTTCTTTCGAGTAAGCAGTATGGTGGTCTAGTCTCAAAAGATCTTCTTTGAAGCCTGGAAGCAAATAAACATGGCAGAGTATTTCTGTCCCTTTAG
Organism: Hydrozoanthus tunicans; assembly: GCA_026413305.1. Lineage (NCBI taxonomy): Eukaryota > Metazoa > Cnidaria > Anthozoa > Zoantharia > Hydrozoanthidae > Hydrozoanthus > Hydrozoanthus tunicans. The sequence continues at coordinate 21,526 of JAOBAT010066983.1, forward strand.
GTACAGAAACTGTATTGTCCAGAGTAATGACTGGTCTTTGTGATCTAAGGTACCAGGTGGGATGCTGCTCCAACTTGTCAAGATATTTCAAGGCCTCTTTGTCAACTTCATATATTTCACCTGTCACTTGCTGTGAATTAAAATTTTTTAGTTATACAATGTATTAAATATAAAGTAAGAACTGACACTTAATGGACAACATTCATTATTTGAAAATTCAATATCCCAAGTTTAATTACATGTAGACTAAATTTTTTATTGCTCTTGAAATCTTATAATATTTTAGGGTGTAAGAAATTTTAATGACCATTTCAAGTTCAGTGAGAAATTTTGTATATGTTTTTCATTTTAGATATTATTATTGACAGTCAACACAACTTTGTATATTTGAGATTCATTACGAATGAAGAGCCATGTACATGTCTTGGGTATGCTGTTATGAAATCATTATCATTCTTGTTATTATTATCATTATTATTATTATTGTTATTATTATTATAATTATCATTATAATTACCATAATTATTTTGACTATTTTTGTTTTCGTCATAATTTTATCAATATTTCATCATTATCATTATTATATTTCAAGGGGACTCCATAAATTTGTGTAATAAAAAGAAGTCTTTTGAATGCAAGGGACTACATGATGCAAGATAAACTGGACATTGGATCTGTTGTTTAGAGATGTATGTAACAGACATCACTCTTGCTCTCTAGCTTTGGCTTAATATAGTGGAGCACAGCAACTCAAAATTTTGCCACTGTGGGCAATAAACTGCTAAAAATTGTGTTTTTTGTAGTAGCCCTGCATTCAGATTTTGTTCATAAATTTCTATGACAGAGGTGCTTACTGAATTACTAGGGGTCAAAATAACAATTTGGCATTTTCTAGGAGTTTTTAAAGAAATACCAATTAAGGTTACAAAACTCGAGGTGAATAGTTTTTAAAAAAACTGTTCAATGCGTTGACGGGTAGAAATTTATAAACTCGTGATTAGATTTGATGAATAAGTTATCAACGCCATAAATGAACCTGAGAAGCTGATGTTTCGAGCGTTAGCCCTTCGTCTGAGCATCTGACGATGATGCTCAGACGAAGGGCTGACGCTTGAAACGTCACTTCTCAACTTCATTTACGGCATTGATAATTTATTTATCAAATCTAATCTAATCACAGGTCAATTAAGGTAAGATTTTTTAATGGAGTAACAAAACAAAAGGAGCAATTTTTCTTTGGGTTCATCCTCTCTTTTTTTAAATATTTGCTAAAAACAGGTAGTTTAAATTAGGGTTGAAAAGCCTTGTTTTTTTTAGGGTATCTCCTGATGAGCATCCCTACCCCTATTCTTTAGTGGAGGGGGAGGGGGGTGGAGGACAGGGGGTTGCAAAACCTCCCACCTTCCTTACCTTTATAGCCTGCCTCCTGTATCTTCATGGCCCTATATCTCCACCTACTGCCCTTTCTGACGTTTCTCCCATATCCGAAGTTGCTGTCCGAATATCCCCCTGCCACTCTTCGATATCCCCAGGTTTCTGCTCTCCTGTCCCCTTTCCTTGCCCACACTCCCCTTCCCC
>JAOBAT010066994.1:0-23102 GCA_026413305.1 Hydrozoanthus tunicans
GGGGGGAGGGAAGGTGAAAGGGGCAAAATGATTCGTGAAAACCCGAGTCGAAGGACCTCTATTTGCATGCTCGTTTTAATCAGCTCGCTGTGTCGCTGGAAAACAATGCCACGGAATGAAACAGAACAATGTATGTGAAAACGAAATTATACAGGATATTATGGCGTAAATTAAACCCTGATGTAGTATGGGGAAAAGAGTAAGACATCACTAAAACTCACACAAAACAAAAAGTTTATGGCCTTAAACCCAAAACGAAAGCACAGACGACTAAATATAATTGCATTCAGAAAACCTTGAACACTGCAGAACCGGCCGTAAAAGCGATAAGGACACTACCTGACTTAACTACAGAAAACTATTTATCATCGTTAAAACAAACGTTTAGTAAACTTCCAAAGTGCAGAGCTGTCAACCACCGAAGATCCCAAATCATCTAACATGTAATTCTGGATTCCTTTCCGATAGTGGCCCGACCTTGTTAACGATGCGATTTAACAGTCTTGAAATAAAGTTGATATACGCGTGTGGTCTAAGGTGCCAAGGAAGTGGCAGAAAACTGTAATGTGGTAGGCGGCTGTGTCGCCATTTTCGTGCAACAGCTCGTTAGCATTGCCTTAGCAGGGCTCGCGGAAGCTTGTAGTGTATCGGCTGGCTGAGAAAGTTTTAGCGAGCGGCGAAGGAGCGAGCCTCCAGGGGGGTCCGGGGTATGCTCTCCCGGGAAAATTTGGTAAACTACACTAGCTGACACGCCAATTCTGCGTAATTTTGGGGAATATTTTGAAAAGTATTTTATCTATTAAGTTTTACAAAATTCGGCGACGGCTGCAAGTTGTTTATAACCTTGCTGAATATGAACTGCGACCAGCAAAGCCTAGAAAGAAGTTCATTACGCCTACTGCACGATACTGAATCCGACATGGCATATATACGGTATGGTTATAAGCGGAATTGGGGACTCGTGATAAAAAACGCTTCCGTACAATCAAAAAGAAACTTTTTTTTGTCAAAACTATTATGAATATATTTATATACAAATACTTTTCTTCAAGAAGATGAATCCCCGTGTTCAAAAACTCAGCGCGGGTCTTCAAAACCTTACCTCTAGAAATAACAGAATAACAATGGAGGACAAAATACATTCTCTTTTTTAATAATACGTAAGTGTTTCCTCATTTTCTTTTTTTATGGCTGTTTACTTTTACCTTTGTAAAATAACACTGGGTTAACGTTTCTTCTTCAAGACAAAAAAGGTTGAACTTTGAAAGCCGTTCTTCTGGTGGCCAGCACGGTTCATTCCAACGTGCAATTGTTGTATTTACTTTTGTTCTTTGTTATCACAGTGTACCGTCCTCGTTGCTTAACAAATCCACTATTCTTATAATTAACTTGACTGAAATAAGAAAAACGTTCAGTTGAAACGATAGTTAATGCTTAAACTTCGCTCAGTACTAACAATAGTTTCAAAACCAGACAAGCAATACCTCAACCCATGGAAAAGTTTAACTTTCTGGATCAAACAAACTGCATCCCAAGAACAAGAAATTCAAAGAAAACTTCACACGCCCGATGGCTGTTCTGGGTGCACAAAGACCTGAGCTATTTAAGTGAAACGGAGATCCTCTTTCGATGTTATAGACTCTGTGTCAGCCCGATAGCCCGAATCTTTTTCTAATACTTCTCTGGACGGCACTCTACCTGCTGGTTGTTCTTCTGTGTCTTCTCCACTGTCGCGTTCAGACATACTAAGCGAAGGTCTCGGAGTCCTGGGACCATCCCTCTCATCTTCACAGTCCGAGTTAACAGGCGTATGGGTCGTATCCAGGAGGCTGTTGTCAAGCCTAATTGTATCAGCATCCGAGTCGAAAGAGTGATAATCTAATGACGTAGTACTGCCATTTGCCTGAGCTGTGAGATACGTTGCTGTATCTGTGTCTGAAGTCACTTCCTCTCTTGCGCTAAGAAACGAGTCAGTGTCACTATCGTCGGGAGATTCTTTAAGATTTGTAAGAGAACTGACCGGAGTTACAAAAATATCTGACTCACTGCCCGCATCAGCAGTAACTGTGACCTGTTTCGGTTGGGTCACCTTTTTTGCTGCTATGGTAACTGTCTGGGTTGAATAGCCGTTCATCCCATCGACAACTTTACCGACGCCATTATCACCACCATGATCGGTGTTTACTTCCTTAAATACTTCTTCAGCGTCTAACTTTTCCCCTGCATGTTTCGATTCTGCGGCATTCGAAGATACATTTATTAATAGCTCAGTTGAAGCTCTTTTTGCTTCTGCTGTTGTCATGGCGTCCGATGCTTGTGGTTTGATTGAGAGTTCTTCAATGGCCCTTCCTTGAAATTTCTTTTGATCCAAAGACGACAAAGTAACAAACACATCTTTTGTTCTCTTTTTGGTCATAACTGAAACTGAACTGGTGTACGTCTTTGGTGAAGAAATGAAATGTTGGCTGTTCGAGCTGAACAAAGGAACGTGTTCTGCATTAGTCTGTTTCTCTGGAATGTTCGTTTCCTCCTTCACTAGGTTTGAAACATCCATTTCTTCACTATTTTTAACGAGCTGATTAGGACTTGGGCCATCGCCTTCTACAGACGCAGGATCCGCAGACCTTTTCGAATGAGCTCCTGGCGAAGTTGAATCCTTCTGCTCGGAACCAACAGCTAGTTCCATTCCTAGTTGCACCTTTTCTTCTAGTAAAGATTCCAGCTCACCAATGTGGCTTCCTTGAGGGATCTCATCCTTTGTGCTAATACTAAGGTTCCTCTTGATGGAAGCAAAATGCAGACGACTTGATTCATTTCTTGGTGAAATAGGTTCGTGGAATGGTGAAACTTCTTCTCGGGGCTTGTCAACGGTGCTCACCGCGTCAGTCTGGTCACCTGACCAAACACCGTCCGGCGAACACGCGACTTCTGGTGCCGAAACAACTGTCAGATTCTCCACCAGAGGTACGAGACTTTTTTCTACGGTTTCATCTGAACCAAGGTTTAAATCTGAGTTGTTTTGCACTACAGCTTCACCGCGTTCTAATTCTGTCACTTGTTTATCCGACTTTTCCTGACTTTGCTCTTGTTTATTTACAACAATTACACCTTCACTCGTAACAGGCGCCTGAGGTACATTTTCTAGCATTATAACCTTTTCCGTCTGACCGTTGACTACATCCAAGCCCTGCTCCTCCGTTAAAGTATCGTCCTCTCCACCTTTGCCAGGTGCTGATGCGTGTTTCTCAAGACTCTCGTTTCGTGCGGTTGTCAGGGAAACATGATCAGCCCTCGGTTTCTTTGCTGTCCTGAGGTCGCACTCCTGAAGCGACAAGGAACGTTTGTTTACAAGATCCTTTCTTTTGGCCTCATTCCCCTCATCACTGCGCTCATTTGGTCTCTGACTAATCTCTGCAAAAAAGACAAAATACTTACTCTCAACAAACGCCCGTCCTTTAAGTGTATAAGACCACAAAGAAAAAGCTTTGGGTACAAATTCTATTCATGTTTCTAGTTTGAATTTTGAAAAAAATGAACTAATTTGAATTTTCCCCTGCGTTTTATTGCGTGTAAACTCTTGATCGAGGTTGTTAGGTGGCCTGGTCCGAAATAGTTGGTACGTCATATAAGCGAGTCATTACATAAGCCTTTTTCTGGGTTATGCACGTTTTCACGTGTGGCAGCAACACAAGGATTTTGAAAAAAAAAACTTTGACAGTCCCACACCTCTTTTAAGAAGCGTGGCATTCGATCCGTGACAAAAATGTAGGGAATGGCCAAAAAAATATATCTTTTCAAAACATTGCAAAAGTGATCTTATTTCCATTAGTATTTCGGTATCTTGTTTATGCTTCGTCGAAAAATCTATATTTTAACACCGATAACGAAGGCAGAAGTATCAGCCGAAACGTTCGGTAAATTTTAACTCAAAAGTTTTTAAATCGTAGGCAACTATACAATTAGATCTTCAATCATTTTATCATGTGCCTGATTGCAATTTTAACACTTTGAAACACCACAGGTGTAGAGACGTCATAGGCCTACTTAGTACCCAGCCTCCACATGCGCAGTCAAGAGTTGAAAATGGAGCAATGCCTATGTTTTTGAATGGCAAAATGGATAGCAAGGTCTTTTTTCGTTTATTTCATGCTCATAACAAGTAATAATACAATGCAGCTCTAGGCTAACAAAACGAAGTTTGAGATCTTATGCACTTTAAAATCAGGAAAAGAAAGTTTGCCAAACCTCAGACCATGGAAAACACAAACTTCTGTATAGAACTACCAGGACTTACAAACACGGCCTTTTAAGTTTCGTTTCTGAAGAGGAAGGAACTTAATCAATGTGATCACAATTTTTTCTCTCGATCTTACGCTGACACACAGAAACAACACATAAACACGTCGGTAAAACTAAGAAGAATAGGTCAGAAATAATTTTTGTTTTCAGGTTTCTCCCTCACATTTACTTAAACTGCGTTCACAATCGTGAATGTCGTATCATAACGTTATTGCATATAACCGCAAGAAAATCCTAATTAAGGTGGAATAAAGTACTTACATGCCTTACCTAGGGTACTGACACATCGATCCTTCAGAACCTCTTCAGTGGGATACTTGTCATCAAAGACAGCAAACAGTTTCTTTTCCAACTCCTTGCCTATGTCAACGTCCTATATTGTGGATGTTCGATACAACTTTAGATGAAAATTTAGAAACAATTAAACCAACGTTTCACTCACACTCAGTCAATCATTGACAAAATGTTCAGTGCGTTTAAGGGCTCGATTCCCAACTGGAAATCAGGTTTTCTTCGCACTTGGTCAGGACTACATTTTTATCATGATTCACATTTTCATATCAAAATGAAGCCTACAACTACGTCAGCTTCATTATGTAAAACGGAGATCTTAACCATTTCATTAGCTTTAAACTACCTTTCCGGGGGCCGGCATCAAACATGACCATGTTGTGTTTGGTGATTTCTCTGAACTGAGACCCTAACTTTTCATGCAACCAGTTTGGGGGAACTTCGTTTTTTTTATCATAGGTAATTTTAGCTTACTTGTTTGATCAATTTCTAGTTTTCCTAATACCAAATGTCTAGATGTTACGGTGGTCCTATTAAGCTGGTCCAATTATACTGATCATGCATAAACTGCTACTACCTAAATGAAAATATTTTGAAGTTTTATTTCTAAGATTATTTGTACGATAACATTTCCAAACATATTCCAATGTTTTCTCTAAGAATATGTGAAACCCAGATGCATATCAAAATATTTATTGCTTTCTCCTACTGAAACATATCTATATGCCATACAGATTATAGAATTTTCCTCAGGTTTTTCGTTTCGTTTTGTTTTATGACATTAATTTTTCCTCAAGGAGTCACAGATAACAAGCAATAGGACTTGAGGTCCCCTTCGAGATCTGCCACCTGGGGCCTACAGTTTAACTCCCCTGTCCGAGAAGACACAAGGTCTAACTGTTTGCAGATATTGAGGCAATTAAGTGAAGGACCAGAAAGGGGAATCGAACCGGGCCTCCCAGCTGACAGACTGGCACCTTGCCAACTTGGCTAAGCGATTAGGCCTCTGGGCTTCTTTAATAGAGCCAATAAACTGTAGGCCCTCAGAGACTTGACAATTGGGTCACAAAAGCTGTTAGGGTATCCAAATACCTCAGAACAATGAACCAAAAAACTCTCTGTCAGAGGTATAATGTTGACTTATAGAACCAATTTGTAAGACTGTAGCAATACATCAGATAGTGCTGGTGTCAGAAAAGAGTGATTGCTTGTCTAACAATGGAAAGTTAACCATAAATCTACAGTAAATAAAAAAAAAGTTAATGTATGCACTCACCTCAGCAGGACTATTTGTATCAACGAGCTCAACACAAGGGACCCCCCCACAGTATCTTATGGCCCGCACCATGACTTCACGCCACTGTGCACACAATGTCATCTCTTCAAACAACTCAATAGCTTCTTCACTCCACTTATCATCTGTAAATAAAAAAACAAACAAACAATCAATTAATCTTCAAAGAGAAAAAGTTGTTTGTAACCCAACAACACAAAATCAACAAAAAAAGAAAACTTGCAAAACTTCAAAGTTTCAAACAAGAACAACAAAATAAGCAAACTGTGTTGACAGTCAAAAATTTACCTTTTGGCCTGTAGTTCGCTAAAGAACAATGAACAGCTTGATGAGGTAGTGTTCGGTACTTGTTCCTTGGTGTATATCAAATATAATAAGCACAATCAAATACTAATATTATTAAGCTGTATATTACAGTCAGTACAGTGTAATACAGTAAATACACTACATTAAGTACTGCGCATCCTACAAAACAAATAAATTAAACTCAAAATAATAAAATACAACAGAATACAATTCAATACAGGATATATATGCTTTTTGTTAATGCATGTAAAAACACTTGGAAATTCTGCAGCAAGCTGTTTCAGCCTTTATAGGTCTTCTGAGCAAGGCACAGCTAATAAATATATTTAGTAGCATTACAGAATGTACACAATTGCATAATACGCATACCGGTGCGAAGAGATTGTTCCCTGGGGCAATTCCCCATGCAGGGTACAGTAAGATGAAAGAGCTAAAGTTATAACCACTCGAACACATCTCTTCTGCAGTACACTTGTACTAAGCGCAAATTTACAGTTTCAAAAGCAAGCATAAATAGGGACCTTAAGATACAAGTGTTTCGGTGTACGGGTAACAAGTAGCGCCATTTTTTTCTCATTTTGTCATGACGTCATCGACTCTACCAGGTAGCTTTACTCATTTGGCCGTGGTAGACAGCATTCTACCCGTGGAGTCGTGTAGCCATGGAAGTGCTGGTAAGTTTTTGCTATTTTAAATGGAGACTTTTGCTGAGTAAATTGTGTTTTCTTGAATCTTTCATCATTTCTGTTTTATGTTCTTGATGAAATTTTTAGAAAAGTGAGTCTCAAGTGGCCAAAAACTTGTTCAGAATTGCTTAATTTTGCATCACCGATTTATGGCAAATGCTCGATTGCACGTGCTATAGACCCGTCAAGAGATTATCGCGAAACTGTGAAACTTCACACCACAAATCAAATCTTTGAACTGGCACAAGTTACTGCTGTTATTTGTTGTTATAAGTCTTTTAATAACCGGGATTTTGGTTTTGGGAAAACACAAGAAATTTCGCTGTAAAAGGTGCTTAGTCATAAATAATTTTATCATGTGTTTACCTTTGTCTGTTGTCCGAAAAGCATGGTGCATTGATTAACCGAATTATTGTAAAGAATGTGCACAACTATTTTATCTACCAGTAAGATTTTATTTACAGTAGATTTATTCTAATATTTTGTGCGGAAAACTGTAGACTTTATGCCAAACTAAAAACTGTTGCTCGCTCGTGTTTTCTATCAGTTTCTCAAATTCTGTATGGCCATATTTAGAGTTTATCAGTCTGTGCTTAGAATAATATATTCATTAAGATAGTACTTTAACAAGATTTTTCTACATAAAATGCACCCATGGTTAACTCCATTCAAATAGATTTACACAAAAAAAAGGCCAAGTGTGACTAAAATATTGTTTAGATTAGTCCTAATTGGAGCACCCACGCAGAAGCTCGGAGTATCTTAACAAATTTATCGTAGTCATTCACACATGTACGGGTACAGTACCCATACCCATTCACCGAAATACGTGTATCTTAAGGTCTCTAATGACTAAACAAATCGGAAGTTTTAAGTTTATTCGAGAATCTTTCATGTTACTTATAAACATGATAAAGTGGCTGTTGTGTGACGACAACATAATAATTAATGTCTAAGACCCGTTCAGATCACCATACATTTTCCATACATTGCTATATCTACACTATACTCTGCTATCAGACATTTGCCATGAATAAATGAGATGCCCACCACCTACTTTGTTGTCCAGTTTATTGTGATAATGCAGTTTAGCTATTAAATATTTTATACTCGTTCAGAGGTGATAGAGAATAAACAAGCTTAAGTTCGCAGTGTAAGTATATGAAATCAAGATGTGTAAATGCTTAAAATATTTAACTTCTAGCCACTATGTAGTTTGCATAAGGGCTACAGGGCATCATAGGAGTTTAATCAGTTTAGACAGTGTATAATCCTAATCACTTGTGTCTGGTTTGCTAGCTGCCACTGGCAGTTGAGGACAAATAAGGTCCAAAAAGTTTCTCTGTGTATTTTATTTTGTACACTCTTTAGAAAAAATGACAAACTGCAATTAAATTTTGTACCCATGATATCATGATTGCTAACACTCATACTCGCTATTTTTTAAGGTAAGGGGTTATGCCTGCTACATCAATAATAATGTTGCCTTAGTGCTGTCAGACTATCAATGGCTGCAAGACTGTCACATTTTGAAGTTGAATCAGGGTTTCACAATTAACACCAGAATTTGTGCACTCAGAATTTCACTGTAAAATCTAAGACTACGCTGGATATACTCCAATTCCACTCACTTCAAAACTCTGAGTTTACTTTTGTGGACCTGGCCCTTATCACCAAAATCAACAAAAAACACATCAACCATATTGTCCTGGCTAATGTGTGTTATTCTTGCTCGGTACCAGCAGTTATCCACATCAAAAGGGGCACAGCAAAGATCACCAGTTTTAAATCCATTCAGCACAGATGAATCAGCAGAACTGCAATACTGAGACCCGACAAACACTTTTAGTAGTAGCACCATTCAGGCTTTAACGTTCAACCATTAAAAACATGTAAACACTTGAGGAACTAAAATTTTACAATAAATATTAGTTTGCACAACAGGTTAATCTTCACTAAGTCGATTCAGGTTATCTATTGCAGAATAATAAAAAATTATGTTCTAAAAGCACCCCAGTCTAATATATGCAAATAAAAACTCAAATCAAATCAATGTTATATGTTTTGACTGTGTCCCATGCATTGACTTGTAAGTAGTTGAATTATGGCAGCTCAAGAGCAGCATACTGCTAGCACTGCTTTTATTCACTAAACATTAATAAAATAATGTTTGATTTATTTTTTTCATCAAGAGCAGAGAACAGAACTCCAACCAAGCCACAGATATTCTTTAAGGGAAAACCTTCCATACATATTTCCAAAAACAGGGTACCTAGAACATTTGAAATATTGAGACTTGACAGACACAACTCAAGCTTTTTATCAAATCAAAGCCGAGGCTCAAGATAAAGCAAAAGTTAAGATTTGAGACTGAAACATTCTTTTTCTCATTGTCTGATATGGCTCAATCAATTAACGTGACTTGAAAGAAATTGGTTCACAACAGCCAGTCAGAGAATTTACTCTTAAAAATTTTGTATTAATTTTTAACACAAAATTCTAGCTTTAAAAAACATTTTTTCAACAATCCCAAATGAAAACTACACAGCCAGTCATAATTTTAGTTTGCTCTAATTACCTCTCTTGTAAGTTCGGTATTCATAGTCTCCAGTAAAGCTCCCTCGTCTGACACCAGGTGAACATAGAAACTGCTTGGGTCATTCAGGGCAGCAACAAACACCCTCACCCAATCTGAACCATCTGGGAACTTAGTAAAAGTGTCTTGCACAGTCACTGGACCTACAGGGTAACAGTTATTTAACAAAATTAATTGTGATTTAAAAAAAGTCTGTTTAAGAACCTCAGGATATTGACTAGTCACACTGTATATGAACAGGGTTTTCAAAAGTAGCCCGCAGGTTGTGAAATTCTCCTTTTACTTTGGGAACTCCAGTTACACACAAAACTTATTTTTCCCAAAACTTATTGGGATGTACAGTACATATATTAGAATAAAATCATTCTGAACAGAAAAGATACACATCAGAGATTGATGAATCCTACATTTTGGCTCGAAGGGCTTGTAGGTTTTTTCCTTCTGTACATAGCTCAACTGATAAATAAGAAACAGTTTTGCATCATAATTTTGCATGATTTTTCTAGTTAAATTGCTCTTTATTGTGCCAAAATCACTTAATTAAGAAAACAGACAATAAAAAGGCTGGAGATTGTTGAGATAAGGCAAGATCAGAGCTAGATAAGTTTTAACTAAGTTTTTTTTTAAGTTTTTACAATTAAATTTGTAACTGTAACTTGATGCTGGTGGCAGGACAAAGACAAAAAAATACAGTGCAATTCATCAGCATCTTCCACAACTTATAACTTGAAATTTTTTACCAAACTGTTTCAATCTATAAAGATACCAACAGATCATCTCAACTTTATCACACAAGTGAAGTGCATGCCAATAAAACCGTTATTACAAGGAGTTACTATTTGTAAGTGAGAGCACTGCAAGTGAGGTTAAGAGCTCAAAATTAGGCCCTCATAACTAATCATCAAACATGTAACTGACAAATCTTCATACATGGGTTTAAGAACTGTGAAGGGTTAACTCTGAGGCATCTAAAACCGGCCAAAATCAACCTGGCATCTCAGAGAAGCAGGGAAATTTTTAACAAGGTACAAAATTTATTACGCTGCCTGCCTTACAGGCTAACAGTAATTATTTTTATTTCTATCATTATTTTTATTTGGATATACTATGCACAAAATTTCACTAATGTTTGTACCTTTTTCCCAATTACTTGATGATTCTGGGTAACTTTTCCCTTTATATTCTCCTTTTCTAGCAGCACAACTTGCCTCCTCAGTCACCATCTCTTCTAACAGTCCTTTAGCATGTACAAGTTGCTCGGCGGTCCCAGTTAAGGTAACCTTTCGCAATGGTGAGTTCACATCAAGTTCAGAGCTGCGCTCCACTGCAATCTTTGCTCCTAAACACAAATTGCTTTTTTTACCAACAGTAAAAAGCCTTTCTTGTATACTATGTCATGGTCTTTCTCTCAGATTATCTTAGTACATATTATGTTACATGTAAAATTTTTCTGCTTATCTGTTTATTTAGTGGTCCACTAATTCAAGTAATTTAATTTGTATCTTTTGTTATTTCATACTATTTATTCATAGCTTTTACTTTGACAAGCTTAATCTCTTAATTTTAAAATGGTGCACAGGTCCATATCTCAACATAATACCTGCACACAATATTATTGAATACTTACACCTGCCAATGGTAGTTTTTATTATCATTATGATATTGTAAAAAATAATAATAATATTATTATTATTGTTGTTATTATTATTATTATTATTATTATTATAATTATTGTCATTGCATCCCTTGTCACTAGCAAAAGCTAAATAACGAGATATGGATTTAGACACTTGACTAGTATCTACAGTCAACAACATGTTTTAAAATAGCACATTCGTATTCAAGCAAGTTGCAGCAAACGATTAAACAGTCACGTAAATTTCATATTGTAACAAGTTTATTCTAAAAGTCTCGTTAAAGGGAAAAAAGTGTTAAGTAAATAAACTAACAATAAATCAGCCAGATATTAGTTTTAAATTACAAATAGTTTTCTGCTTTACGCCAAAATCATAACCCTGAAACAACTTCAGAGTATTCAACCAATGAAAATAATATTATGCACGCACAATTTTACAAAAACAATGCCCGAACCAAATAAATTGCTCGTGGTCCACCATTCCTTCATTCATACCTGAAATTCGGCTCATCTGACGAATATTTTGTCCCCCTCGGCCAATTATTCTACCGCAAGCTTGCTTAGGTACGTATACCTCTTCCGTTACGGTTACTGGCAGTGAAGCAATTAGTTTCTTAATAAGCACCTCCGCTTTCTTGGCCTTTTCTCGTTCACCGTGAATAATAACTGTTCGCTCGGGTGACTCTTCGTCTTCATCATCCTTGAACTTCAGGCGGGCTCCTGATTCTTTTTGCAACTGCTTGATATTTGAGCCCCCTTTTCCAATGACTGTTCCAACCACTGACCTCGGAACTTTGACTTCAATTGTGATTTCGGAGGTCGAGGCAACCTCTTCGACTTGTTCGTTAGTTTCTGTCCCGACATCATCTTCGTCATCGTCAAATTCATCCCTTCGCAGCCTTCGGAAGAGAAGATACAAAAGAATTGCCGTAATGGGAACTCCTACAACGATAGCTACACGTTGCTCGTTGGATAAATTAGGCATAGTATGAGTTTCTAAAATTATAAAAATTGTAGAACGTTTGTACTCTGACTCGGAGAAAAAATAAATTTTTGAGCGCAGTCAATGTCACGTGTGCCCTCGTACCAGTCCTCCGAGAACCTTCTTGTTCGAATTGTTGAGCTTTTAGAAAATTTTTATGACACTAGTTAACAGCAAGTTACAGAGTGTAAACCAAATAAACATTTTTTATGAAGACATGGTTACTTTCCAATAAGAGCTAATAAGAATTACAATCTGGACGGTTTCAAGAAGTTAAGATTTTTACTCTACCCCTACCCCCACAAGTCAGTGAATGATACAAATGTCGCAACATGATCTCCCTGAAACTCCACACATGCGAGAAACTAAATCTGTGAAAACTGTGAAAATTAATCTGCACTACATTCTCAGTTAACCTAAGATTTTTACTATCTTGACAAACGGAGTCATGGTTCAGCTAACTAGAAGTATAAGTGGTTCTGCCCGTAGTATATTTAAACCACAGTTTCTACAAGCAAAAGTTGTACATGGATTCAAACGAGGAGGAAAGGAACTCGGAATCCCAACAGGTATTCTAAGGCCAAGGGCCGGATTGTTGTTGCTTTTAACCTAACTGTCTAATGGATATTTCCTTTTCGTCTGTTAGAGACAGTTCCTTAAAAACTAGCAATAATTTTCCTCATTTTTCAGGAGTTGTAATATTCTTCTTTGTTGAATTCTTACGTTAGTTCAAATTGGTTTGCAGCGCGTCGGCCGGCTGCCGACTAGCGACGTGTCGACAGAGTTCACAATTGCTGTATGCTTTCTTCAATTATTTTTTTAATACCGAGTTTTTAATGTTGAAATGCGGCATGGCAGACACAGGCTATACCTTTAAGGCTTTATGGCTTTGAAATTACTTACAAATGATTTTCTAAATGGACCAAGCTATCAGGCGATTGCGTAATATTCATGGTTGCATCGAAACGAGGCAATATAGGCAATTTCATCCGTATTTCGAAGGACGAGCACATGTTATGTTGTAAACATTTTCTCTTAAATCAATGATCTCTTCCACTCATATCCACAACGGTACACCTTTGTTTGTCAGAGGAGAAGTTGTAAAAGGGTTTGGACGAGGAAGCAAGGAACTTGGTATACCTACAGGTGCGATTCAGAAGAAAATGTTGTGAAATTTGACTCTCCACACATTACGCTTAAAAGGCGGCTTTTCGGATATTTCTATATAAGAACCACGCAAAAGCCTTGAATTTTGCTTTAAAGATAGGATGGAATTGAAGCAGAGTCAAGGCTCATGCCTGTGCTATCTGATTCTTCGATAACGAATTTTGCGTGGGAATCGCAGTCACAGAGTGCCACACTTTTCGATATGCTTTCTTGGGCTCAAAGAGTGTAAAGTGTATTAAGACAACGATTGTTTTTAGTTATTCATAACTAGCAGCCAACTGCGTGTAGAACTCTAGTATTTGAATGTTTAAGAGAACGAATCGAAGTGGAAGGGTCCGTTTAGAGAGGGAAAGTTAGTAAACCAATAATGTTTCTTCGTAACTCTTATCACTACATGAGCAGACGTATTGTCTGAAGAAGCTGACTTCGTGACATGATTCCATACTGAGACATACCTCTTTATGCAAACGGTTTAACAATGCTCGAGTGAATACAAGATAAGTCAAAGATGTATAGGGTTGGGGCTCCATAAAGGGAAGTTTCCAAATTCTTAAATTCTTAGCTTAAAAACTATAACTTTGTTATGAATAAGGCACTGAGGATAACAACGAGATACTACTCAATCTAGGGGGGAGGGATATTTAAAGGACAAGTCCAGCTTAAAAATAATTGTCCGCGGCGCAGTGGCTGAGCAGTTAGTGTGTTCGACTCGTAATCCTAGGGTCGCGAGTTCAAGCCCCGGTCAGACCACTGCGTTGTGTCCTTGAACAAGACACTTTACCCGACTTTGTTCCAGTCCACTCAGCTGTATAAGTGAGTACCAGTTCTGCTGGTGGCTAACCTGCGATAGATTAGTATCCTGTCCAGGGGGAGTTAAAGACTCTCATCCACTTAACACTATGGAAACCGGAGATAAGTGTTGGCCCTATGAGCCACTTGGGTTCGAGAAAGGATTTAGCTTTAGCCAGTCTAAAATGACATCAGGGTTTTATCTGTTTCAACTTGTTAAACCAGTTACTGCTTTAAACCCATTTTTGATGAATTTTCAAGGTGGAGGATTAAATAGCTTTTAAATATCATGATTGGCAATTTAATTGAATGCATATTCTATATATATAATTTCGTTTAATTTGTGTAAGTTCTTAATCCTTTGTCAAATTTAAGTACATGTTGTGATAATCTTTTACAAACGCATTTCTGTTGCAGCAAATTACCCAGAGGATGTTGTTGACAACTTGCCACAGTCATTTGACACAGGAATATACTATGGTTGGGCCTCTGTTGATAGGGGGGATGTTTATAAGATGGTTTTGAGTGTTGGGTGGAATCCTTTTTACAAGAATACAAAAAAGTCTATGGTAAGTAACAGTCAAACAAAAAAAAACTTCTGGATTGCCAACCTGATGTTTAGTGAAAACAATCTGTTTGATTGTCCACAGGTATATATAATAATTGTTATTATGTAGACTCAAGTTAACATTTCATTGAAGATAAGCTGCAAGTCTCAGGTGCAGCTTTCCTAGGATGAACCAACAGGGTTTAGATCAAAATACCCTAAAAAATATCTCTTGGTTGTAAGATTACCCTAAAAAATACCAATTGAAAGCTGAAGTTTTTCGCTCAGTAGCTAGAGGGTAGGCACTAGTTCCTCTCACCTTGTACTGAATGTGATATACAGTAAGTTTGAAACATTAAACATTCACAAAAAGCCAGGGCTTGTAGGGCAAAGTTGGTACTACAGCTAACTAGGTGAAAAGTGACAGTATAAGGAGGAGTTTCTACCAGGGTAATCCAGGGGGGGAGGTCCCCAGAAATTTTGGGAGTAGCAAATGTTTTGAATGTACCATATATTTTTGTCACCATTTATGCATTTTTTTTAGTTTACCTCAGCACCCAATACCTTGAATGAAATGATAAAATAAATGTATGAATAACAAATACATACACATGTACATTAGTTTAAGAAAAAATAAAGAGCCTGTTTCGTGATTTGCGCACTCTAAAGAGTGCAAAGAATACAGTACATGCTAACATCGTATTCATACTGTAAGTTTTTCACGTGTTAATTAAACCTTTAATAAATATTTCAAACTTTAAAAGAGAGTAGCCATTTGTAAAGTTTTGTTTGCCTATAACTTATAAGTAAAGAAGTATAGGAAAATATAGATAATAAATAATATCAAAATAAAGGGAATAGCTTACACTCCTTTAGCCCTGTAGCTATTTTATGACAAGTTGTTTATTTCTGGATTAAATTATTATATGTCTTCTACAGTACAATATTACTGTTTTGACCATGATTTTCCTGTTACTCAGGAAACACATATAATTCATAATTTTGAAGAGGACTTTTATGGATCAGAACTCAGCGTGGTAGTTTTGGGTTATATCAGACCTGAAAAAACTTTTCCAAGTTTAGGTAAGTCATCCCCAGGGACACACTCACATATATTTTGGTGATATGGGTGGGGGAGGGGGGGGGGCCCAAAAGGAATTTTTGAGTCTGAAATTTTGGCCTAAGTGATATTTTTTGGGTCTGTGGAAGACATCAGGGGTTTTGTGGGCTGCAATAAAAAACATAGGGTATTTTTGGTATTGATTTTCTTTGCATCTCAAATTAACAAGAACATACTTGTAAGCATGATTCACTGCCGGGTATGAAAACAAAAAGGGTCTTATTTTGGGTAGACTAATTCTGAAACTGTTTTTTTTTTAGTTTAAGATACAAATCTTGTTGGACCCCCTCCAGCCTCTGCCATTAGAGTATGTGAGGAATTTGGCCCCTGGGGGTTCACCTCAGTCATGTTAAGCTTAATACCTTACACTCTTTGTTGGTCTAACTGAACAGTTTCTCGTCTCAGTTTGGCTATATAGTTTTGTTTTTCAAACACAAATCTTAATAACATGTATCCATAAAATTTTAAGACTTATTGAAGTTATAAACATTCTTATTCCTTTAACTATAATTTTCATTTCTAGCCAATGTGTTGAAAAATATAGAAGTTTGACCAACAATTTGGTTCAGTAATAAATTCGGGTGGGTTAATCCATAGTTCTAAGCCACAACCAATTTGAAACTGGTGATTGCAAAAAAATATTTATGCCTACTATTTAAAATGGGCTTTTCAATTTTTTGTGGCCCATTATATATGTTTTTTCTCAAAAGACAATTTAAGCTAACACTGCCTTGAATAATACTACAATTTGAGAAACGAATATCAAAAATTATCATTTATTAAACTAACAAAAAGTTTTTAGCAAAACTTCTACATTAAACACTTTTCTAGAATATGAATGTAGTTTTTCGTTTACTTTTGTTCATGCCAATTGTCGAGTTTTGAATTCAAACATAATGACTATTGCGTTCAACGTAAGGAGAACGCAACCCTAATCTTGGGCTGCCTGTGGTGTTTATATGCGTGTAGATTCTCTATTTGTTGGGGGTTTGAATCAAATCTGCGCCATTTTGAATAAATAATCAATTTTGCCAATAAACTGGATAAATGAGATTTTTACTGGACAAACAAGATTCTTAGCCCTCGTGGTGTTGAAGTTTGATGCATGCAATGGAATTTGTACAGTGGAGCTAATTTTTGTTCTTGTGGAGCTGATTTTTGTTCAGCAAGTTCCATTAATTCTTTCTTCAGCTTACTAATGCAATGTTTTTAAAAGGATCATAGGTACAGTTTTTCAAAGCCTCATCAGAGAAGTGCGTATTACAGAAAACCTGACGTGTGAGAACGGCTTGCACTGTCCATGTCCACCGAATCCGTTTCCTTCATCAATTTGACTGCACAAAATACCGTGTCCACCGAATCCGTTTCCTTCATCAATTTGACTGCACAAAATACCACTTGATTGAACAATCCCGATGAGCTGACACTTATTCTTAGGACATTGAGCCAAACTACCCACTGTGGTTACAAACCAAAGCAAAACCTAGTCATTGTACTTAGCAGCCATTGAGCCAAATAATCAATTTCAATCACAAAGCAAATCAAAAAAGGAGTTTAAATGTGTCAATTTTTCAACACATTATGTTGAATGCACTTTTTAATCTGAGATTATGACTAATACTAAAAAGGCTAATCATTTTGGTTTTACAATTCAACAGAATCACTTGTGGAGGCAATATATGCTGATATTGCAGCAGCAGAGAAAGCTCTGGAACTACCAGAAAACAAACTGTTTCAATCTCATAAATTCTTTTCTCAACCTGATACAACTAGCAATGGTGTCGCCAATGGGTCATGACTATAATGGCTGCTGTTCGAAAGATGTATATACAGTCACTTTCTCCTACCAGTTGGCATGAAGGCTACAATTTGAAGCATTAATCCTTATTCCAAAGGTGTAAAAAATGCCTAATTAAGTAAAATAACAGCAAATAATTAATTAAGCAAGCCTAAAATTTGCCATGTGTGTAAATTATTTTATTAAGAGTATATATACAGAGACTTGAAAGACAAAATTTGATCAAGAAGAAATGAAAGTTTAAACAACGATTACCATCGAGTTTCTTTTCTTTCAAAAAATGTTTACAACCTATAATTATTATAATTTTCAACAGTGTAGTTGAATACCAAGACTGCCTTGTACATTCTTCACAGGGAGGCCAACAACAGAGGTTGAAGAAGTGAAAGTTTAAATGATTACCGTTGAGTCTCTTTTCTTTCAAAAAATATTTACAACCTATAATTATTATAATTTTCAACAATGTAGTTGAATACCAAGACTGACTTGTAGATTCTTCATAGGGAGGCCAACAACAGAGGTTTTATCATTGATATCTTTTTTTTAACAGGAATTGTTGACTCTCGTGTAAATTATTTTAAAAATCAGTGTAAAGGTGTTTCGATCAACTTCTTAATAACACCCCATTGTTCCTAGCTTTTTATGAAACTGCTCTTACCACAGCGTTTGAGTCACATGGGCTGCATTGCTTGATTTGAGAATAAACAATTTAATGTTACATGTCAGTCCTATCAAAGTTTCATCATAAACAGAAACAATAGAAAAACTATCACTAAATACAGGATGAAAATGTTAAAGAATCTGTTACCTGCTTGCTTCCCACAAAAAACTAGTTGGTCATTTTTGTCGATCTGAAATCTTTTCCAGAATGTTTGTGGCTTTTATTGGAGCCAAAGAGATAAATTTTGTAGGCAAGTGTAAAAGAGATGCCACTCATTTTTGCTTTTGCATCACCTGTTTTACTCGCGAGCTCTTCTCTTATTCCTAGTCCCAGCGATGCTACGGTAGTAGTGTGTTACTGTAACTTGCTTATCTTCTCAAAACTGGAGTTGGAATACTTAAATCAGGCCTAAGAGTCAAGGTGTTTTGTATTTGAGTGTCATGGAGCCCTAGTATAAAAAAAACCTGTTCATAGCTATCGTTACGTAACACGCACTATTTTAAACTGTGTGTATATAAAGTTGTAAATTATCTTATTGGAAAAATATTGTTGTAAGGAACGAAGTAACAATAAAAACATGTTTGTGTCTTTCTTGAGTCGGTATAAAACTGCAAACGTTTCTCGGGAGAGACGAGTACAGGCGCGGATCCAGGACCCTCGTCCACACTAAGAAACCGTGGAGCATAATTCCGGGGAGGGGAGAGGCCAAGCTTGCACATAGCATGAGCTAACGAGTGCCAACAGTGCAAGTTTCAAGGATGGGGGGGGGGGGGGTCCGGGGCCCGCTCTCCCGTAAATTTGGGAAATTTTGAACTTCTTACTTACAATTGAAAAATAACAATGATAAGTTCTTTCATTTCTTAGATCAATAACAAGGTATTAAAGTTATCGCGCTTTTTCAATAAGTGAAAAAACTATATGTCCTCATCATGAAATTGAAAGTTGAAGTGAAAATACTTTATGTCTACATCATGAAATTGAAAGTTGCGTCGTTCACAAAAAAGGGAAGGGGAGGGAGGGAAATCTTAACTAATACTAAACTAAACTAACACTAGACGAAAACATCGGATCCTCCAACTCGCTGTGCCTGCGTTTATGCGTGAGAGTGGGGTTTGGAGCGATCGCAAGAATTTTCCAGTTTATTCACAAGCTTTTGCGGACCGTGCCCAACTGCCCCTAAATGGATGATTCTGCTCAATGTTGCATATGGTGCAATCTGATCAAGTGAAAAAAGTCGCGCCAACTCGTTGGTTACGGCACGAGTTACGAGCTTGCATGCTTTCAAGTTACAACAAAACACATGGTATCACGGTTTATATTTCTCACTGCACTAAATTCGACTCCACAGCTCTGACACACGTTTCTTGTATTTCAATATGTTTCAACCAAATCATCTGTTGTTGTGAAGAGAAGCTTGTTCAAATTGTACTGTTATATACTTTTGTGTGGTTCGGTTAGACGCGTGTACCGACTGAGACAAGTGAAAACCTAGACACGAGAGGTGGGCATACTCTTTCGGTAATTTGACAAACTTCTAATGTTTCGAAACGCTACTTTCTGTATTCCTGGGAAACTCCACGAAGTAAATGACTTGAATTTCATAACAACTGTGACTTATGTAAATAGTCGAATTACAAGATTCTCTGGTCTAAATTTTTAACTCCAAGGCATATAAGGAAAAGTGAAGCTGCAAAAACGTTTACTGTAACTGCTATACAGGACTGGAACAGCTTTTGAATACCATTCCCCTCACGGCTCGCTCCCCAACCATACAGGAGGCTAACTATTCAGGGCTTCGGGTTTAGGCCGGCGAACGGCGAATTTCGGCGCGCCGACAAGCAATTTTCTACTTCAGTTCGCCGGGTGAATATCTCTGTTCGCCATTGAAACATTTTACAAATTAAAGTGACAGTTTAGAAACTGATACTTTGAATGAGTTGAATAATCCATATGTTCATCTAAAATTACCTTGAAATGATTTCCATAATGTTGAAAAATCTTACCAAGTAAATTAGAGTTAGAATTATGCGTTATGCGTTATGAAAACACAGACATAGCGGGAATAAACCTTTTTGTTTTACCGCTTACCAAAAGATGCTTTTTAGTAATCTAAAACAAAAGGCCGCCTCACGGCGTTCAAGTTTCATTCGTAGTAGCAACAGTGGATAACGTGAAATAGCTGGAGATTATGCAACAGTCTCCGGGTCATGTAAAACTACGGAGAGTTCTGAGCCAAGGGGTGGAAATTTTCGCCACCTGAAACCTGAAACCCTGATTACATTTTGTATGTATACTAAAATGACACTCTTAAAATATCAAGATATGATCACTTGAAGCTGAAAGAAGATGCTTCTACCGAGCTACAATGGTTTTCTATTCTCGTGCAACCTTTTTGAAAAGGTGCTACTTTGATGATTAGTATAAATATTAGATTACAAAATTGCCATAGAATGCTAAAAAACTCTATATGTCGATATCAAATTAACTACGGTATATTAATAAGTGTTTTTACAGTATCCCAGCCTGATGTTTTTAGCTTGTTAATTCTTTTTCTTTACGTACAAACAAAAATGGTTTGTAGACAGCGCCGGTTCTATCATGGAAGTTGGCGTTGCTTGTATTCACTGAGCTCATGTAAAGTGATGTCATACGGGCAGACTCGATAACATGACATTTATACTATGAAAAAACTTTTGTTAGTTATTGTTTTCGTAGGGTTTTTTCTAAAACTAGCTTTAGATGCTCAGTTACAACTTAGATTATGTTTGAAAGATAGATCTCGCCTCTTTTGCAGTGGTTGCAGCTCGGCACTGAGTTTTTGCCTTACTGAGTGGAGTGAGTCGGCTGTAAACTTTTAATCGAGTGGTTAATCGATATCAGTATGCATTAAATTATGGGTTTACAGCGGGAAGAAAAACAGCTTTACCTTGTTCCCAACCCGGGCTTGAACTTTCGACCTTTCCAGCCTTATTTCACTTATCAGTAAGCCATGCCGGCACGTCATGCCCACAACAATCTGAACCGAGATAACTTGGTTATTTCAATACGTCACGAATTTCTGACGCATGCATTGCTTTGTATTTCAAAAGTAGCCAGATAATTTCTTATAGCAAAGCTGAGCTTGATTTATCAACCACAAACTTAAGCGAGTGACAGACTGTTTGACAATTCCATGTGCATGTTTTTTACATCTGAAAGCAAAAGGGGGGTCTTGTCAACTGCTGGCACTGGTCGGCGTGTAAAAAATATCGCAACACTATTCCAACGTTACCAGTTTTAAAGCCTGCCTGCGTGACTGCAGTTAGTCATATGTGAGCAATACATTCTTTTCTATCAGAAAAAGGGAGGTACCAGTTAAAAGTTTTGTCATTTTTATCAAAGTATCAAACTGTTTTCACCAAAGAATCTAAACTATAAACAAGCATTAGACGGCAGACAGACACCCGTTTGCGTACATATGACGGTAGACAGACACCCGTTTGCGTACATATGTAGTTGCTTTTCAGGTAGCGATTGACAAGTAGGGATCCTGACCACTAAATTATTAATAAATAATGTTGTAAACTTATATTCATCCATGACATGGCTCATAAAGCCTTTGATTATAAAAACGCCAGCCTGAAAATCGGCCGAAGTTTAAGAACGTGCTAAAATGAACGCATCCGAGGCTGGGAAATACCAGCGAACTATTTTTTTTACACTACTGTACAAAGTCGTAGGTTCATTCATTTGATTTCCTTATAGATTTGTCAAAACTTAGCAGCTTTTTACAGCTTTCAGACTGTTTGTGCTCAAGAAAAAAGTAAACCAAGTACACACAATTTTGTGTGAGAACCAGTAATTTTTCCGAGCCGGGCAGCTCGTTCTTACTACCTTCGGTGAACAGAGCTTTCTTTTACCTCCTCAGCGGCGCGCCAGAGAAGGAAGGGAAGGAGGCAGCTTGATCAGTGCTCGCATGCAGGGTTATGCGTTTATACCAAATTTGTGTTACTGTACGAGAACATTTTGAGAACGCTTGAGGTTCAAATCCTCAAGAATATTCAGTTTTGGCTCAAAAACAATACGTTATTAAAAAAAAAGAGTGAATGAGCAAAATAGTTTTAACCGGAACCAAATTTATTATGAGTTGTTTGATTTTTGAGAAAGTTTTTACTAGCGAAAGTTAAAAATATCTGTAAGAAGTACAGAAAGTAAATAAACTATCAATGTTGGTGTTGACATCTCTATTTACAGAGACGATAAACTAAAAGTACACTACTTAACTAGTTGTTTACTCGTCGACACAAAAAAAAGAAGTTGTGGGTCAAGTTAGAAGGTAGAAAGATTTAATCTTAAATAGCTTCAGTTTGCAATACTGAACAGATGCATCGCCGTCTGTTCGGTGGCCATGGATATTGAGCTATTTGACTTAGTTGCAACATTAGAATGATTAAAATCCTTTATAAAACTTAAATTTAATGCTAGTTTCAAAAACGCCCCAAAAAAATCTAGATCTAAACAACAATAAAGCAAGTGGACAAGCCGAGCTACTGTTCATTATTGCAGCTGTAAATATTAATCATTGAAACAAAGTTATATTCGTGAGAATGGCTCGTTTTACTTGATCACGAATTCGATGGAGGCAGCTTTTACGCCATTCGGTCGTCTTTCGTTCATGTTCATAATAATTAATAACAAATGTTATACAGATAAACAAAGTATTTGTGAGCAACTCAACTCTTATTATGTAAATGTTGGTCAAGACTTAGCTTCAACTCTTCCTACACATCAACTAAATCCTACCGATCATATTGTACACAAACCATCGAACAGCTTCATGCTTCGTGCAGTGACTCCATATGAAGTGCAAGACATAATATCCAGCCTTAAAGTACACAAAGCCTCTCTAGGACCTCCAATTAAGTGCATAAAATTAGCCAGCTCCAGAATA
>JAOBAT010067005.1:9537-23101 GCA_026413305.1 Hydrozoanthus tunicans
GGTGTCTGTTTTATATAGAGGTGTCTGTCTTATAGAGTTTAAAAATACAGTACATGACTGCTAAATCGCACAGGAAATACCAAGTTTTAGACTGGTGTCTGTTTTATATTGAGGTGTCCGTCTTGTAGAGATTGAAAATACAGGACATGACTGCGAAAACGCACAGCAAGGACAAAGTTTTGGACTAGTGTCTGTTTTATATAGAGGTGTCTGTCTTATAGAGATTGAAAATACAGGACATGACTGCGAAAACGCATGGCAATTACCAAGTTTTGGACTGGTGTCTGTTTTATATAGAGGTGTCTGTCTTATAGAGATTGAAAATACAGAACACGATTGCGAAAACGCATGGCAATGACCAAGTTTTGGACTGGTGTCTGTTTTATATAGAGGTGTCTGTCTTATAGAGTTTAAAAATACAGTACATGACTGCTAAATCGCACAGGAAATACCAAGTTTTAGACTGGTGTCTGTTTTATATTGAGGTGTCCGTCTTGTAGAGATTGAAAATACAGGACATGACTGCGAAAACGCACAGCAAGGACAAAGTTTTGGACTGGTGTCTGTTTTATATATAGAGAGGTGTCCGACTCATCTGGGTGTCCCTCTTGTGGGGTTCAACTATATGAAAAAGGGTGTTGGAAAGATTTACTGTTGGCATTAGTCGAAACTTGAGTGATTGTTGTTAACTTAAATCTTTAATGCGTTCTGAAGTTTTGAAACTTTTTGTGGAACAACCGTGGAATCTAGACCATATAAACCAGTGGTAAGCCTGAGTAATTTCTAATGTTGTTTCCCAAATATTGGTTTACACTTTTAGAGACACAGAATGGTGAATGATATTTTAAAAGACGAATTGACATCAGGTGTTCATGCGCTATCTATTCAGGTAATGAAATTTTTGTTGATCTTTTCCATTTTGATTTCTCATAAAATCCCTAAAGTATCAACTCTGTTAATACAATGACGAAAAAAAATTTAGTTGTCAATAAATGGATACATTAAAGTGTCTTTGACTACTGATTTAAAAGTAAGAATGAATTAAACCAATAGTTTTTACTTTGATTTCTAATATACCGCCGCCTGGTTAGCCCAGTTGGTAAGGCGCCAGTCTGTCGTGCGGAAGGCTGGGACCGATTTCCAGTGCTGTACTTTCACTAGGGGCCACTAGTCTTCCCCTCTACCAACTGAGCTATCGAAGGGTTACGACTACTAAATACTTTGAAGAAAAACGTTAAAAAAAGTCCTTCTTGGCGGATTCGAACCAGCAACCAAAGGAAAACGATGTTTAAATTCTACAGTCCTCCGCTCTACCAACTGAAATATCGAAGGGTTAGGACTACGACAAGTTGTTATCGATCTTACTTTACGTAGTAAATACTTTAAAAAAACGTTCAAAACTGAGAAGGTGTGCCTTTGCTCTGAGATTGATCTGTAAACAGTTGAACCTTTGTGACTTCTTGGATAAGAACGTTAAACCATACACTCTCGGAGTGCTATACTTGGCTTGTAAAACCTGTTGGATTTTCCGACTATACGAAAACTGTAAACCTTACTTTAAAACCTCTTTGAGTGGGGAATTTTTAAAAAAAACTCAGTAAATAGCCCAACCCATTTATGACCCCTGCTCGTCTCTTTTCATCGTACGAACATAACCTTGATAGTATTGTTAGTGTGTACCTGTTAAGATCCAAAAGGACGAGTTTTATACTCTGCATGGAAGAGTGCATTAACAGTTCGAGGTAAACTAATATTATGAGACTAATTTAGAAAGTTAGTATCTTTTTTATTTCTCTCAGATAGTCAGATAACCCAACAGGTTTTACAACTCAACTACCGGACTCCGAGGGGCCTACTTATCCGAGAAAGACACGAAGGTCTAACCGTTTGCAGATGATAGATCGAAGGCAGCACCTTCTCCTTAGTCACTTTAAGACCCTGAGCGAAGATCCGGCACCGGGAATCGAACCTCATAGGCCTCCCACACGAAAGTATGGCGCGTTACTATCACTGCTAACCAGGTGGCGGTAGTCATAGTCGTGTTGAAAGAAATTGTAGCTTATTGTCGATTTTTGTGTTTTGAATACAGGCTAAATTACCAGAACAGTGGGAGGCATCAGGACACAAAGTGACCTCGTCTCCTCCCTGTATGGGAGGAGGGGGTAGGTGACTTCAAGCAACTTCTATCTTTACTGCTCTGTCTTCGCCAGAGAGAACAAACTTTGTCCACATTAACGCGTTAACGGTAGTATCCTTCCGAAAAAATTCTTCAATTTGCATTGGTTTGGAGAAAACCCTTGATTGGGTTTGAATTGGGTTAACATGCTAAATCAAAAAGACACTTTTTACAGTTAGGGGTACCGGTTATCAGGGACTCCAAAATATTCTCTTTTTTTAACACGGAAAGGTTTCTTCTTTATTATATTTTTATGACGAGCTGTGGTTTTAAGGCTATAGCTTCTACAAAGTTGCCGTACCAACCCATACTGAAACAGAGGAAGTTTGCCCCGGAAAAGCACTGAATGTCTGAATGACGAGCTGGGTTTTATGGCCATAGCTCCAACAAAGTTGCCATGCCAAACAATATTGAATTAAAGGAAAAGCACCGAATGTCTGAAAAAATTATGAATGATTTCTAAGAAAATACTGTCCAAAATACTAATATACTTGTAAAAAACTGAAGGACTTCGCGGAATTTTATATTTTATTATACCTTTAGAATAGTTTGCCAAGTTTGTGTCTGTCTGACTTGCTGTCATAGTACATATGCCACAATGTCCTGACTTTTGAGTGTTACACAGTCGTAACGCCTTCATTGTGGATGATACTTCATCAAATTGTCCTGACTGCGGGTTGAATACTGTCAACAATTGTATACTGATGTCAGTTATCGCTCGACACCTTTTCATTCTCTTTGTCAAAAAATATCAGAATGGCCAGGATATGATTTTTAAGCATTCTTGTGAAACAACGCGCAAACTAAACAAAGTTTCAGTAACCCTTATAGACCTTTTTCATAAGCTGCGGCGATTTTGAATTTCTTTTGTCTGTACTCAAAGAAGCCCTACTAACCCCGTTTTGGGAAACATATTCTTTTGAAAGATTAACACAAGAACGAGACTGGTAGGGCTAATTTGAATGGAAACAAAAAAAAATTAAAAACTGCCGCCACTTTAAATAAGGTTCATCGTAAAGTTGTCGAGGCCGGTGCCTAGCGCTAGATATATACCTCACCACTATTCATCTCCGCTTCGGGAGATAGTTGTTAATTATATTACAACTCAACGTCTCGGAACAAACGCATAACTACAACACTAGAAAAAAAAGACCTTATCCGCCTGCCACTTGCCAAGACAACTAAATTTCAAAAATCTTTTAAATACAATGCCGCAAAATCCTGGAACACTCTTCCTCGTAACTTACACCATGACCAGTCTCTAACTAGTTTTAAACTAAAAGTCAAGCAACATCTTAATCACCTCAGTTAATTTTCACTCGCATGAACCTTTTGAATGATTTCTTTTTTTGTTTTCTTATAGTTTATAATTTATTCATATTATTCTGTACAGATCTCCACTTAAACCACCTATACTGAACTGGAATATCTGTTTAAATAATGTAAATAAATAGATAAATAAACTCAGTTTTTATTGTTGGGATATCTAGGCTTAAAAATAGTTTTTATTTGGGAGTAAATGACAGATCGTCAGCCGTTGAGTTTTGCCCTAATCATTGCTGTTTTTTTTATTGAGATTTCTTTTGTTTTATCCGTTTTCCTTTGGTACTGTCATCACTCGTACGCGTCCCTTCTCTGTTGGTTTTGGTAGAAGGCACATTTCTCCTGTTACCTCTCTCTGGTTTCTCCTTGCCCATTTTTTTGTTCTCATTTTTCTTTGTGTAACTAGTTATAGTAATTCCTTTCAAAAGCGACTCGATGGCGTCCAATCTGCTGCTTACTCTTTCGTCGAGAAGCCCGCTGAAACCCGCTAGCTGATCTTCTAAACTTGACAGCCTGTCTTGAATTCTATCGTTTTCATCTTGCGCATGGTCTCCGTTTAGCTCAACCTCGTCCGGACTACAATTCGTTCGTAGGAAGTTAATGTAGTTTTGTTTTGTCTTGTCTGATGCGCCAGACACTAAACTTTGGATAAAGTGAGCCCGCTGTATGGTTGCGGTAGCTCGCGCGTTGTCATGTACTCTCTGGAACGTGTCCGACATTAGGGCAATGAACAAGTTAAGAAGCACAATAACGGCAACAAATAGAAAAGTTCCACAGAGAATACGAGCTGTGATTGGTGCTTTTTCTTCCAACTGTGCAAAGTTAAAATCTGCCACGACAGTTAACTGTAAAATTGAGAAAATCAAACTCCCAAACGTTTCATATCCTTTGACGGGAGAAACTGAACGACCCCCAAACAAAATCCAAAAAGAAGCCGTATATGGAATGTAGAAGGCGGCAAACACGAACGACCATTTGAATGTTGCAGAGATCATGTGACTTAAAATGACAACAAAAGGTCCTAACTCCTGGAATGGCCGAAAATATTTCAGTAGCCGGACCCAGATAACTATCAATGTAAACGAGATCACCCTTAGGTAGATTTCATTTAACTCTTGACTTGATATTCCTAACTTTATCACATGAAGGTCCGGCCGCTTTGTATTGTTTCCTGTATTGTTGAGGTTTTCTGTTGGTAAAAGGTGCAAGGTGACATTCATATAGTGTATCGTAAATGCAGCTACAAGCATAAGGTAGGCGAGCCAGTCTACAAAATTCCATTTATCGTGGAAGTATGATCTCTTTTTGTACTTAGTCTCTCGGATTTCCATGTCAATAAATTTTTTCTCTTGATGCCACTTTGGATGACAGAACTGGAGTTCTCGTTGAAGATTGGATACCTTCCATTTCCTCCACTTGTGGTGCTCGTTTCGAGACTGGAGATAATCGCGAACCTCTTTTCTTATCTCATTTAACGTCAATAGCACTGCGAAACACTCGAGCACAATGCGCCACCACTTGTCTGTGAGCGGACTGTAATACAAAGAAAAGTCGTTGGGGTGCAGTGCAGCTAGAGTTGTGACAACCACGGCGAGGCATATGTTGACCATTAACTGGAAAAACACCCTGGTTTTGCCAAAGTAATTCCACTTGACCTTGATTAGTCTTTGAAAAGTGGGATGCATTACCAGGTCTAACCGGTTCTGTTCGACCACTGTTTCGAGAGGAGACTGGGCTCGACTTTGTCCTAACTTAGTGTCCCGGCCATAACCCTTGTCAAGGAAGTTGAGGTAGTATCGCTCCTTCAGCTGGAGTCTGTCAACGGTGTAGAACTGATCCAGGGCTTTCATAGCCTATAGGTGCGTAAGAGTTTGGTAGTTAGAATTGCGAAATAGGTGGGGTTCAAGTCCACTCAATGCTTGAGCGACAGATTTGAGAAGAGATGTGCGAAGTTCTCAAGTGTAAAAAGTTACATACCACGCCAGGCATAGTCCGGATCAAAGGTACCAAGGCAGACATACCGCTGTCATCAGTTACTCCCGCGGGCGCACCTTCCTCAAGCAGAATTCTTGCTGTTATACTGTGCTTATGTTCAGCGGCTACCTGTTCAAGCAAGATTAATATTCTATAAAGATACGTAAGATATTGATGATATAACAGTCTTACTAGCTTTTTCAAAAGTGTTATTGCAATAAAATGCATTCCTTTAACGACTTTTTACGAGGTTTGCACTGGTGTTGTAAATTTTCCCAACTAGAGTCATACTTTTCATTGAACAAGTTTGGGAGAATTTTGCTTTTCATCTTCAGTAGTTAAATTTGCTTTGTTTGATCAATGCTCATAACCATTTTTTAAAATTTTGTGTGTGTTATGTAAGGAGAAATTAGATGTTGATAACTGACTAGACCTGGAAGGGTGAACAAGAAAGGTGAAACTCTATACGTGTTTTTGTTAGTTTAGCTTATGCTCCTCGTTATTCCAAGGAATAGGAGAATCTAATAGATTTTACAACCCATGCAGTTACAGGACTCCGAGAGCCTAGAGTTTAACGTCTTTATCCGGAGAAGACATGAAGGTTAAACCGTCTGCAGATGTTAGAACAAAGACGGCACCTTCTCCTCAGCAGTTTTAAGACCCTGAGTGAAAGTCCGGCACCGGGAATCGAGTCCTATCCTCCCGTAAGGCAGACTAGACTGGCGCCATACCGACTGAGCTAACCAGGTGCCGATGTAACTGTTGTCAAGACAGTGAAAACTCTTTGTCTTAGTCCAGTTTTCTCACTTTTACTTGTGCACTATCGTACTTTACCGGCTTCGGACGAACTAAAAAGAAATAAATAAGGAAGACTCGTAGTGTAGTACAGATTTCTAGAGATGCCTTTTCCGAAGGTTTTAATACCTGCAAAGGTGTTCTGCCTTTAAAGTCGCGGGAACCAATGTCAGCTCCTTGTGATAGAAGCAGCTTCACACAACTCGAAGCGCCATTTTTGGCTGCATAGTGGAGCGGTGTTTGTTCCTCGCCGGTGGTTTGGGCCCGAACATTGGCTCCACACGTAATCAGAAACGTCATCATTTCAGCATAATCAGCTGCCGCCGCCACATGAAGGGGACTGCGCCCAAACTTATCCTTCAAGTTAACATCTGCACCTACGGGGGAATAGTTTGGGTATTACAAAAAGAATAAATTAAAATTGAAGTTTTATAAAGTGTATATAATTTTTCTCTTTTTCGTGCTGTTTCGGTTTGTCAGCAGCTTGCAATATTTGAATCTCATTTCTCATAACATTAAGTGTCTACGGTTTTTGAATGGGGAGAAGTGGCAAAACAGTATTCGTCATAAATTCTAGTGTTTGGTTGTTGAAAATTTGCGGAATCTAGGTGTCGCGCTTACAGGACCTAACGTCACGCTAAATGACTCAATATCACGCATACATGAACAAATGTCACGCTTACAAGGCCGAGTGTCACGCTTACAAGATCAAATGACCGAGTGTCACGCTTACAAGACTCAAAATGTTACCGGCGCTTGCAAGACCGAATGTCGCGCTTACAAGACCAAACGACCAAGTGTCACGCTTACAAGACTGAAAATGTTACCGGCGCGGCGCTTACAAGACCGAATGTCACGCTTACAAGACCAAATGTCACGCTTCTCCAACTTAACTAAGGGTGCGCTCGTTTAGTCCTATTCCGGAATATAGGAATACATGGGGTAAAAAACTTTGTTAAACTCGTGAGGTTGTTTTTTTCTGGGAAGTTACGGATAAAACATTTGTCGGTGATAAAATACTTTTGAATTTTTAATCGCAATAGAAGTTTCATCGCCCTGTTAATCTGAAAGAAACTTCAAACTTTATTCTTAAACCAAAATAGTTGGAATAAAACGGCCCTAATTCAGCGAGTTTTTTTTCCATAGTGCGAGTTTTGTTAATGAATGGGAAAAATAAGAACAAGTGAAATAAAGATTTACCGTGATGGACGAAAAATTGGGCAGCATCCACACTCCAGGCTAAGGAGACCTCGTGAAGGATTGTTTCGCCGTATTCATTCGCCGTGTTTACATTTGCGCCAAGAGACAGCATCGACTCGATAAAATCAAAATCGATTGTGTCTTCAAAATCATAGGAGGTCGTTAATTTTTCAAAATACTCGAGCAAAGCCTCGTCTGGGGTCTTGGTAAACGGTGGATGGCTTTGTCCGTCAGTTGAAGATACTTCCATTTCTGTTTTTGAAAGATTTAACCTGTCTCTGCTATCGGTGATTTGGGAAACTGTCAGATATTTTGTCTTGGCCACTTCACCAACAGAACATGTCCGATTTCTTGCAGTGCCAGATTCCTCTGTGGTTATGTTATTTTCAACAAAGCTTTCAGAGTTTTCTTCTGCTTTTAAAGTATCGTTTTTGCAAGCGTTACTTCTAAAATTTGCTCCAATTTGAGTAGCTTCAGGCTCCAGTTGTTCACGAACTCTATATCTCGGTGATTGTGTTTTATCTTTTGACTGAGTTGACTCTACTTCATGGGCTGTTTTATATTCATTAGTATCTGAATCCACCCGACAGTTATAAGCGACCAAATCTGTTCTAGCGTTTGGAATTTGTATTGGTGGAAGAAGCGATCTACTGCCTGCGAAATGCACTTCTGTTTGTATGTTTTCTTGTTCTTTCTGACTAACCCTTATCAAGTCGTTTATACTGTCATTCGTGTCATTGCTTTCAAAACCAGCACTTAGTCGCCTAACGTCTTCCCCTGACTGAGTATTCCGAAAATTTGCCCCAAATGAGCTGTTACAGGTGTCAAGTTTGCCTCTTTCGAGGTTAAATTCAGACTCTTCTTTTTCATTTGCTTCCCTAATGGTAGCTTTTGAAGACACAACTGAATCTTTATCACTACCGTTCAAGGTTTCTCTACTTGCTGCAATATCACGTGCAATTTCCCTTTCGGCTTCCATTAAAAATCTCTCGTACGGCGCCATGTTTTTGTTAATCCGCCTTCCACGGTTTAGTTCTGGTGAAGTCTTGACTACATCAATGAAACTGCCTGTTCCACTCCGCGGTCGATAGTTCTGATTGTTTTGATCGTGAACAACTTCAAGACTGTTCCTCGGTCGCTCTGCCCTTTGAGTCTCGACGTCTTGAGTGTTTGTTTCTTTAAGTTTTGCATCAGGAAGTGAAGATGATGAGGGAGGTATATCGGTCGATGGAAAAGGCGGTAGTTCACCGCGGTTGTTACAAAGGAGTGGTTGAACCTTAACTTTTGCTTTTAACATCATAAAATCTTCATCTCATGAGCAAAGGGTGAACAAGTTATATTCTTCTATCCTCTTTCTGGTAACAACAAAAGCTTATGCAAACCAAAACAAGCCATTCTATTGTTCATTTGAGTGTTCGTTTCCATAGCGAGATAAATAATCATTGTCTGTAGAATAACGGATACACTTCTGCCGCAAATACCAACACAAAAGCTGTTGAATAACAGCTAGACTCATTAACAAATCATTACGAGGGTTAAAAGATTGAAAAACATGTTTAGTTACGAACACCGACTTTCATTGAAAAAAACCTTTAAAAACAGATTCATATTTTTACTCATTTTGAAAAGCATGCCAACAAACTGTCTGAAAAGCTCTTGTTTGTAATGTTTTGCTTGAATAAACATTTACATATGTAACCACTAATATTTGGATTTTGTAATTAGTGAATCTTGATGTTTGTGAGCCGCAAGAATTCTTGATGATCGGAGATTTATAGGTGTTTTTCAATCGCCACAGCTATTCTGTTTTATGTGAACATATACCAAGGCCCTTTTTTTACAAGGACCAGTACATTTGGCCGAGGTTCATTGCTCTTAAGTTTTTGGTGATTTGGGCCTGAAATAAATCTTAAATCGTTCTCACTTATTGTAATGTGTGGTTTAAACCAAATAAAAACTAAGCCAAACTGGTGTTGCAATTACATGAGTGTATTAGAAATCGAATTGTAAGGGACTAATTTCTGTCAGGGCAATTATACGTAGACAGCATATATTTTGAAGCAATGACTGATCTAAGAAGAAAGACTGCGAATATTTTTTGTTCATTCAGTATTATTAAGTTAAAGATCGAAGCTTGTTAAAGTTAAAAAAATCAGCTATCAAACCCGAGCCTCAGCTTGTTTTTAAATTGTTCTTAAATTTTCGCCCATCAGGAGCGTCGTTTTTCTTATAAAGTTGTTCGTATAAGAAAAATAACGTGTATATTATTCGACCCTCGTGATCTCTTGGGCAGTTGAAGAAGAATTTATCAATTCACAAGTTGAAAGCTCAGAAAAAATTTCTGAGTCACTGACGGGAATCGAACCCGCAACCCTCTGATTACCGGTCAGATGCTCTACCCACTGAGCTACAGAGACTCACATGGGGAGCCGAGTCACTGGTTGAGTTCTTGTCTATTCCCGCTTGACATACGTCTCGCAAACTGCTCGCTCGAAATGTCCAATAGTACAATTCCGAGCTTACAGCTTGTGAATCAATAATTTCTTCTTCAACTATATATCGAGATTCACTCTACCATAAATTTGATCTCTTGGGTAGTAGGGCAGAAAACACCGCTTCTTCTCCCCCCGCACTACACGCAAGCCGGCTCTCCTGTTGGAGCGATTGGGAGCGAGCCGCGAGAACGAGTCGGCGAGCGAAGCGCAGGGACTGCGCAACAGGGGTATCTAGATGGCTTTAACCGCCCCAATAATTTCCAGAAATTGGAAACTGGTTATTTCTAGGCTCGGGCCGAGCAGTGCTGTCCTTAAAATTTCCACGACCAAACTCCCAGCTGGCCCCGTAGCTCAGTTGGTTAGAGCGACGTAGATCTGTTTCGTAGGTCGTGAGTTCGATACCCATCGAGGTCAGAGATTTTTCTCTTTATTTGTAGGGGTTCTTTGTTTCATGCTGTAGATCAGCGAAACTTGGATTATACCCCGTTCCAGTGGTATAAGGCCTCAAATTGATATGTTGTATCCATAAGAATAAGTCTTTTAAAGACCCTATCAAGCTTATTTTTTCAAGTTCCAGATGAAAAGTAAAACCCTTTAATAATAGTAATTTTTGAAAAAAAAACACTTTTCTCGCCGTTCTTGTTACATTTTTCAGACTTGTAGCGTGCAATGGTAACGTAGCAGCAGGCATATGACGTAGCACGAGGCATGAAGCAGCGACAATCTTTTTTATCTCAAAAGTTTCAATTCTCGCTACAATAGTCACATTGATATAACTTTAATCAATAAATTATTCCCTTGAAATTGATTGAATTAAAAATTCTATGGTATTTTTTAACAGAAATGAAATTTTGAAATAAAAACCGCATAACTCATTGCTACTACGTAAAAGGTTACCAGTCCCCGGCCTGCTCGGTCAAAGTTTATATTCCATTCTTTTTTTAATAAAAAGCATACTTATACGTGGAAATTTTCTTTGTTATTCGAATTTCGAGTTCACAGATGACAACAGCTTTAATCCAAAAAGTAAAAAATTAAGCTTGATTGGGACTTTAATAATTAACCACGGGCTGTAGGATACACTACACAGTCGTTTTGTATGGTGACAACAACAACAACTTTATTCACACTCACTATTGACAGGAAAAATGACAAGCATATATAAAAAATAAGAAATTTACAGATAGAAGAGTGAAGGCCACTTGTATATAACCATAAGGGCTAACCAAGACAAGTAGCCTTTAGACATTAACTAACGATATACTTAAGGCCAGGAGTGCAAGATGTACATACTTGAACTGATATAAGGATACACTAGGCATGACAAAACAATTGTAAATTAAAGCAAGAAAAGAAAAGAAAACCAAAAATCAGCACTACAAACGTAGAAAGCGGCGGAAGCGTAGTGAACTCGGTGTATGAGCTGATCAACGAGAACGTGTGGACCAATCAAAACGCTATAGTAATGCAATATTCGAGGTTAAAAATTTAATAGTTTATAACATATTTACAACTTCCATATAAGTTTTTATGATAATCTTTTTAACGGAAAACGAATAAGGACATTTTTTCCCTCGTGGCTTCTACTCTTCATTCATTCTACTCTTAGTATAACCCATGAACAAAACTCACTTAAATTATCTAGAAAATTCCGTATGGCATACAAGTCTTAAAGAATATTTCTAAACTATCCGTAAGATCAAAACCAACAAGTATATTTTCAAAATACCTCCAACATTTCTCCTCTTACCGTTTTCATTCAGTATTTTGCTTTTTTGATAACTTCAGTCACCTTTATATACGTCTTAAAATCTCGTATATTTTTGTCACTCTCTTATGAAAGAGCCGGTCATAACTTCTAACTCCCGACATATATAGTTTTACAAATTGTGTATATCTCTTTTCTCTTACGTTAATTCTAACAAAAATACCATTCATGTTAATAAGAAATGAGAAGTATGAAAAAAATCTGAACCGTAAAAAAGTGATTTATGTTCCCATTTTGGTGTGTGTTGATTAATATATGAAAAAGACAACGGTCCGTGTAAGAACTAGGTAACCTCTTTTTGTTCTGCTTTTCCCACGCCAGAACTTTTAGATTTTCATACAGAGAATGCATCAACCTCTTTACAACATGCACGCCTTTTTTGTCAGAACCAGTAAGTTTTTCCGAGGCTCATTCTTAATTGTTCGGCGATTTGAGCCTCAAATTGTTCTTAAATTGTTCTTATTTCTATAAGTGTGGCTTAAATCGAATAAAATTGTGAAAAATAATTTCAGAGACCAAAACTTTGTTCCTTTAGCTTTCAGAATATATACAATGTTTTGCTAATAGCGCGGATTGAGTATCTTAACGGCCGCAATGAAAAACGGCACTCAAAAGTCTCCTGTGTATCCTTAAGCCTAAGGTATTGCAATACATGTATTGGAAAACAAATTGTAAGGACTAATTCGGAATAAGTATATATACGTGTACTTCGAATAATTTGAAGCAATGACTGATTAAAAGAGAGAAACTGCAAATCATTTCTGTATTGCTATAAGCTAAATGTCGAAGCTCGGTAAAGTTTCAAAATAGTTATCAAGCCCGAGCCTCAGCTTGTTCTTAAATTGTTCTTAAATTTTGGCCAATCTGAGCCTCGTTGTTCTCATGAAATTGTTCTTGTAAAAAAGCGTGTAGTATTAAAATAAAAAGCAGTGAAACTTTACTTTAAAGCAATGTTTCTTTTGTGTTATAATGATTTAGCCAAACATAGAGTTCCAAAACAAAAGCAGAGAAATCCTTTTCACTTTCATCTTTCACTTAAAAACAACTCTCAAGTAGAAGGCTTGAATGAGTGAGCTAAAAAGAAATACACTAGCTTGCTTATGAAAATATGACACATTTCAAGAGTTTGGCCAATAAGAACAACGGTTTAACACTATTGAAATTGGCAACTTCTACATTCCACGGAAGTTGGCCTTCCTAGTTCTTACTCGGATCGTTCCTAAAATATAACGGAAACATAAAAAATATGACGTTGCTATTACGTTATACAAGAATTTGATGGAAGTGTGAACTTCCCAAAAAAACTGTTATACCTTCATAGGGTCAATAAATTGTTTTAACTGTGTATCCCATTGTGCATGAATATGTTGTCGCGAAAAATATTGAAATTAATTTTAAAAACATTCTTTGATTAAGCCCGACATTTATCTGCAACTCCCTAAAACTAAAAGAGAGAGCATGCCCAAACATTCGCTTGTCAAGTGCACAATTATTGTGTTAAACTGATTCGCGAAACATATGAATTGAATAACTAATTACTTCAGAATCGTAAATTTTTGTTGATTTCTGTTTTAAACAAGAGAATAATACGAATCGTGAAAAAAATGTGATAAAATGATTTGCTCAATAAGATTTGTTGTTGTAAATTAAGACGTTAGGGCGTGAGTTTCGTCACGCTCTGTGATTCAATCGATAAGGAAAGAAGTCAAAACAATGGTATTTTTAAGCAACCCAATTTTGTCGGCGGAGGTGGTGGGTGGCGGCACATACCCCCTACCCCATCCCTCCCCACTTTTTCAGAGCTCAATTTCTCAAAACCTGATTTAGGGGTAT
>JAOBAT010067016.1:0-23100 GCA_026413305.1 Hydrozoanthus tunicans
GGCTTTATCATCCACGGTATCGAAGATCTCACTAACATGCCAAGGAGCCTGTATAAGATCACTTTTATACTTTTCAGCGTCAAACTCTTTAGATGATCTGAATTTAACAATCTTGCCTTGTTGAGGTTTCACCTTCTCCTTAAGAAAACCAAAAACAAGCCCATGATCACTTAGCTCTGGTTGGTAAACCCCACAGTCAGTGAATAATTGTGGTTGGTTAGTAAGGATAACATCAATCAGAGTCTTAGTGGTGATTGAACCTCGCATTTGTATCCTTGTAGGCTTAGTGATCAGACATTTAAATCCCTGTTCCACTTCTAGATCCAGTAAGAGCTTTCCCTCAGGACTTTCTGGCTCAAGTCTATTCAAGTTTAGGTCTCCAGTAACTATCACTATAGGGTATTGCATTCCTGCCCAGGTAGAAATATGGCTCAGCTCTTCTTCCAGCAATAACCGATAACTTCCAGTGAGTTTCTTGGGTGATCTGTATATGGCTAAAACAATTGCCTTTCCTGATTTAAGTCCAATCTCTAGAGCCAAAGGTTCAATAGTTTTATACTTCCTATCAATAATAATTCTCTTTGATTGAATCTTCGATGAGACCAACATAAGAACACCACCCCCTCCTTTTTTCCTGTCCTTTCGATGTAAATAATATCCGGGCACAAGGAATTGGGAGTCTGGGCACGAGCCATAATATCTATTTTATATAATTCTTCAAATTTGTTTTGGATGCTGTTGATATTGAGATGACAGAGTAGCAAGTCCTTTTCATTCTTCTGTCGTGCAGCATGAAGTGGATCATAGTCGGTAGAGTAGTCTAGCTGTGTCTCTTCATTTTGTAAATTAATGTCCGCATCTTCAGTAAT
The DNA here is from genome assembly GCA_026413305.1 of Hydrozoanthus tunicans. Classification (NCBI taxonomy): domain Eukaryota; kingdom Metazoa; phylum Cnidaria; class Anthozoa; order Zoantharia; family Hydrozoanthidae; genus Hydrozoanthus; species Hydrozoanthus tunicans. The sequence goes on from JAOBAT010067016.1 coordinate 870, forward strand.
ATTACTCACTGCGAGAAACGGTAATTCTTCCATCATATGTCTCGAAAGACAGAGTGAACAAACCCATACTCGATCCACTGGCTGCTGCAGACGCTTGTATTCCACAACCTTCACACCACTACATTTCAAAACGATAGCATTGTAGCTACTGTCGCGCATACGTCGCGCATACGCAGTAGCTACAACAAGGTGAGCTCAATGTATATAGTACTAGGTGAACATTAATTTCAATATTTTTTATTTTAAATTTTGACTAAATTTATAAGATTTTGTATGGGAAAAGTTGCCAACATTTAAGCCCCCCGGATACAAAAGCCCATCTAATTGCAAACGAATACTTGGCCGGATGTATAAAGCCCTCTCGCGGATAATTTAAGCATCCCCGTTTATAACTATACTGTATAAAAGTGTTCCTTTTAAACATCAAAGTTTTTAATCGAACGTGAGAGACATAAACTATTGCTGCGGAGTTTAGAACAGAATTAATGACTTTCATTCTGTTCCCGTTTCAGTTGTTCCAGTCAGCCGTATCAGAGTCGGTGAAATAGGTCTTAAGTCCCTACCAAGCTTAATTCTTACTTTTGGATTAGAAATGTTGTCATCTGTGAACCCAAATTCGATTAACCAAAGAAAATTTACACGTCTAAGTAAGCTTTTCAAAAAAAAAAAGATCAAAATGTAAATTTTGACCGAGCAGCCGGGGACTGGTAACCTGTGACGTAGCAGAGCAGTGAGTTATGTGGTTTTTGTTTAAAAAGTTTCATTTCTGTTAAAAAATGTCATAAAATTTTCATTTCGAACAATTTCAAGGGAAATATTCATTGATTAAAGTTATAACAATGTGACTATTGTAACCAGAATTGAATTTTTTTAGATAAAAAAAGATTGTTTCTGCTTCATGCCTCGTGTCATTGCACGTTTCAAGTCAGGAACAGCAAGAAAAGGGTTTTTTTTTCAAAAACTGCTGTTAACAAAAGGTTTTACTTTTCACCTGGAACTTAAAAAAATAAGCTTTATATGGACTTTAAATAGATTTTCCGTTTGTGGCGCAAAATAAATGTATAATAAATGTAACTCAAAATGTACGTAATTAATTCGTTTTATCTCTTCTTCCGAAACAAGTGTAAGCCGTCCCCCCCCGTTTCTAAGCCCATCCGAAGCCCCTCATGAAGCTACATAAGCCAAGGGACTTTACGGATTTAGACTTGCTACAAGCTTAGTGGTGTGGCTGTGGTAAATTAAATCCTGTCGAGCCGGCAAGGGTTTGATATAATTCGGATCTTATTGTCCATCGATTGTTTACAACGGTTCTTTCGATTATTTCCCTCTCGTCTTTGCTCTCGAGTCAATTTGTCAAAACGGTAAATTGTTCAGTACATCATCACTCCCATGACTTTGTGACACAAGGGGCAGGCAAAGCATGAGGTGGCAAGGGTTGAAGAAAGAGAAATGTCACTGCGGCCCGCTCCGCAAGCCAACAAATTTGCTGATGTTAAAGTGCGAAAAAAGGTCTGAGTATAACTTACCGTTTAGTTACAACGATATGACTTGAGAGGTTCACAAACACTGCATCTCTTTCCACAGTCAGGTAACCCAGGCTCACTACTTGTGTAGGCGAGTTATAAGAGAACGTATGGGTCGATCACTTGGGACACTGTCAACTCAGTCAGTTTTCAGAACAAATATGAAATAAAACAACATTGGAGGGGGAAAAAATCTTGAAGTATTATTCGCTTGATAGCAAAATCTTTTTTTTTTGGAAGGGAGGTTGGGGGCAATGTGTCGCATTATACGGACTAAGGTTGAGAGTAATTAGGGCCAAAACCCATGGGACAAAGTTGCAAACTGTTTCCCCGGGGTCTAATAATATCACAGGCAAACCACCCTCGGTTCAGTTGAGCTCACTTGTGGTTTGTCAGTAATTGCACAGAATTTTTCCTCGAAATGGAAAAGTGTTACACGATTAAAAAAACGTAAGGCGTTCCCCGTTGACTCCAACGGATGATTTATTGCCCTCGAACCCTGGAACCATCCATCGTTATTTTAATTTCGATGGGGTGCGGGTGAAATGATGAAGACAGGTAGTGGCTGGTTAATTTAGTTCGGCTAGTTTTTGAGTGTTGTTACATTTCACGACGACGATTATTACAATTCACGACAGCTCGAATAATGACAATTCACGACGGTGTGTTATTACAATTCACGACAGGTTCGTTATTACAATTCATGACAACTTTATTACAATTCACGACAGGTGTTACAATTCACGACCTAAGATATTACAATTCACGACGGGTATCACATTTCACGACAGTACACAGTGCCTCTCAAGACTGAAAAACACAATCCAGGACATTTCTTGTAAGACAGTTTAATTTTTTTACTGCATTTGATCTTTTTCTTTTATTCTTATTATTATTGTTATCAACATTATTGCCACTACAACTTTTAACATTTTAAATTCTAATTTTATCTTAATTATAACAATCCTTAGCTAAATCAATTGTAATGCACATGCGAACATATCCATATGTAGCAAGCGCAATAGAAGTGTTCCGTATCATCATATTTTTACTATTAGTGCGAATCTGATTTAGACGCGTTTTAACGAAAAAAGGAATGGATGTGCTGAGAAAGGAAATACTTTTGGTGTAACTGACCAGCAGAGAGGCCGAGAAGGAGCGTTCACTAGAAACTAGCTCTTAGTACAAGTCTGGAGGTAGAGGGGTGATTATTCGAGACTATAAAATCTACAATCTAATCTAGACGCGTTTATATTAACTTATAAATGAAAAAACACTGGGCAGGGGGATACGGAGTGTTAACGTTAATTAAAACGCTTGAAATACACTTTACGGCACTGTTTATCTAGAGGCGTTTATTGGAATAAGACTGGGGGTCGCGTTCTCAAAAAGTTATAACTTACCCAATTTTTTTATAATCAGTTATTTCCTGATTTGTGAGTAATTAAACAATAAAACGTAAAATAGTTGAAATCAGCAATATTGTTTTCCGTGACCCGCGACCCGTGACATTTAGTTACCCGCAACCCGCCACACGCGAAAATTAGGTTATCCCCAAAACTGAAACTTTACAAGCGGCCGAATCTTGGAGGGTTTTTTATATAATTTATAAATGTTCTTAAAGTTTGGCAAACCATTGTTTTTCATAATACTCTGTTTGAAAATCAAAAACCTGATTTCGTGCCACATGCTCTCTAAACTAACTAACTTTATTTATCGTCGTGACGCTGGGAGTGGTTGCCCACTCTCCCAAGCCAGTGGCTTTTGTTTAATCGCTCGACGGCACAGATCTCGGCGTGACAGTTGATTTTTTGGAGGGAGGAAAACCAGGCCACCCCCGGCCCCGGATCATTAGAGACCTTAAGCATGAGACGTCGGTGTTGCATGACGTGTGCAAGTACGCGTCAACTACTGATATTTGATTTCTGGTTTGCCTCCGTGGAAACATCGACGTCTCATGCTTAAGGACTCTATTGAATACTCAGGGAAACGGAGGAAACGACTGCACTCCGGAGGCCATAAATAGTTTCCTTTGATTTTGAATAGAGACAAGGCTAAAACGCAGCTATTCACTTTTTTTTTACATTTTAGTCGTTAGTGAATTCGAAGTCATCGACTTTTAATAATCAATTTCATTCCACTGAACAAGACCGAAGTTTCTCTAAACGAGTAGGAAATTTGCATCTTGCAATTGGTTATAAAGTTAGAATGAAAGTAATAGTACTCAAGTCACTGACGGGATCGAAATGTGTGTCTCTAGTGGGTAGAGCTTCTGGACTGTAATCAGAGGGTTCGATTCCCGTCCGTAACTTCAGGAGCAATTTCTTCCGAACACGTTCTAAGTTATCGGCCGATTGAACTACTTGTTTCCGAGCTGTGACTCATTCTCGTCCCCAGAGCCCATCGCATATCGCTTCCGTTAGCCGGCGTATCGTTCGCACGAGAAACGAAGGGGCGAAGAAAAGCGATGGGCTCTGGGGATGAGAATCTGTATGGGGTTGGGGCCCAGTCTCACATCACTTGACACGGTCTTATGTTTAAAGATGGCGGGAAGTTGACTTTGAGTTTGGTTCGTCAATAAGAACTTTAATAAGCATGTCTATGTCGGTAAGACCATCTATTTTGCGTAACTGACTCACGGCAAATTTTTGTTGAAATTTAAATGTAACTTTGTGTTCATGCCTGCAGGACATTCGAGCGTTTTTTGGCGGGGTTCCTGCTGCAAGGAAAGGCAACGAGCCTGGTAATCGCGGCAAAGCCTCTGCCGGAACAAGCAAAGCCAAAACGCCAGAAAAGCCTTCCAAGAAAGAGAAGAGTCAAAAGGACCAAACTAGGGAAAAGGCTAATGGAAGACGAAGGAGCAAGGTGCTCAAACTCATTCATTTGATAATTGGGCAGTTACCACAATGCATTGCAGGGACCTTTCACATTTAAAGGTTTCAAAATGTTTGGGGAGGGGGGGGGGAAGATTGTAAAAATAAAAGTAAAAATTATGGAGAATTTAGGACAAATCTAGAAGTAGTGAGTGCTGAAACAGGGGTACTCCTACTAGCTGTGGGGTAGGGGCTGTCTGCCTCCCAACCTTGAGGACCTCAATTTTATAATCCCTGGCATGGTTGCAGGCTTAATACTTGGGTGACCTTCTTTTCTGCTAAAGTTCACTCAGCTTACCATCCATTCGGGTTCAGTAAAATGAGTACCAGCATACATGGCGACTGCAAGATTAAGCCTACACATATGTTTCCAGTCTACTGGGGGTAAACTTATCATTGTAAAGTGCCTTTGAACATTCATATGGAAACATTTGGCATGATATTATTGTATTACTTAACTGTTTCTACTTTCTATATGGTTTTAAAAAGCAAGCCTGGAGTGAACACTCTCTAAATGGGTTCTAGTTACTTCTATTTTATTAAACTGAACAAAAGTCATGATTCAAGATCATACAATGCAAGAAAAGAAAAAGTTTTAAGTTTTCTAGATAATATCCTAACAGGCTTGTAGCCATCTTGAGGCAAACCAATGCACTAGAAACTTTGAAAAGGTTTTTTTTGGACAAAAACTTGTCACCCCAGTTTATGCAAAGCAGTTTCAAAAGTAATCTAAATATGCAGCCAATTTTAACAATGAAGCTGCCTCTTTCAAAAAGCCATTTGCTATTAGTGGGAACAGCAATAGAATTTTGTATAATTTAATCTTGTTCAAAGTCAGTAAAAATTTTAATTATGATGATCATGCTGACAGTAACAAGTTTTCCTCCTTTTTTTTCTTTATGAGGTTTTATGTCAATGATTGGCAGCATAAACTAATGATTTTCTGTTCAAGTTTTAGAAGTTACTTACTCATTCTTTATTAGCTGGAAAAGTTCTTAGCTTGTGTGTTTGTCCATGATTTTCTTTTCATCAATTATTGTTTCTCTGTCCAAACAAGTTGCTTGGATAAAATCTTGTCTTGTATATTCGGAATATAAATGCACTGAATGTATAAATTTGGTGTATCTTAAGCAATCGAAGGATCAAGTGCTTAAACGACATGTAAGTGGCTTTGTATGAAATGCTAGATTCTCCCATTGGTTATGAAGATGTAATAAGGATAATGGAATCCATCAAAAGTCTCTTAGGGGCAATTCCACACAAGACATTGGAAACTCAGAAAACTCAAATGAACTTTTTGTTAATGAAATGTGTACCAAAGAGATTTAAATTGCCCAGTTTTTTTAAGTTAACAAAGTTTTTTATGTTTTGACCATACCCAATCAGCAAATGGTATTGAAATTGGAGCTATTCAAAAGCCGTAAAATGAAAAAGTCAAGATAAAAATTTTAAGTTTTTCTTAACAGAATTAATAAAATGAGTATAACAACAATAGACTATATGCGTAATACCTTGCCTCAACCAATCAAGTAATTATTGTTTCTTTTTATAGAAATGTAAAACTTAGTCATCACATAATGTCTGCAACATTTAGTGCTTTTTTTCTTAAAAAATGTTAAAACTGTAAAGCATTCTAGTTGAAACTTATTATAAACAATATTTTAGTAAAGAAAGTACCTCTTATAGGCTCTCTGTGTCTAGAAACTGAACAGATAAAAGCCTTGCGGACATTACATTGCAGACATTACATCTTTTTCATATGCCATTTAAGCAGTAACAACTTTTTTCATGACTTGCAAGGACATGATCATTTTAAATTTTTCATCAACTTTACCTCCAATTATAGGGGAAAATTCCTTTTCTAAAAATTTTAAACCATTTACAGGCCTAGCCTTTAATTCCCTCAGTAAATATTCAGATGTGCTGAAAATCGCATGCCTCAGTTTAGTTAGGCGAGCGGTGGCGTGCAATTCTATGTTTACATGTTTAACTAAACTTGTATAAATTCAATTTTTAATACTTGCAAACCCACATTTGGTCATAATTTTCCATTTCGTAAGCTAAAACAGTTAATTTGTTGTCTTGCTTAGAATGTACTTTTGCATACAAGTTATTTCAACAGTTAAACCCAGGGCATCCAGTATTCTTTGTGATTGAGAGCCTTCCCACCATTAATATCGCGCCTAGAAATCTTGCACAATTTCACATTTTTTTATAAACTCTATCAGTTGCCCTGTAAAAAACTCCAGTGTATTTATAAGCCATCATACATTTTCATTGAAAAACAATTTGTATGAGTTAAATCATTCACAATAAGCAATGTTTCATCAACATCTTTAGCTTTAGTTTAGTTTTGTCTTTAGATAATAGCCTGTGGAAGTTGTTTAACTACCAGCACAGACTACAGTCAGACGACTTGTCAGTTTCTGGTGCCAGAACTGAAGATGTGTAGTGATCTGTAACACTAATGCAAGTTGGACATAATTTATGTGAATGAAAAATGAGCGGCTAGGGGATCTCAAATGAAGTAAAACTGAATATTTTAGGCTAAATATGAACATATTTGCTGTACATTTTTAGTAACGTTCAACAAAACAAACGAACTTTGTGTTCAAAAACTTGTTTGAAGCTGGCACTGTCTAGTTTAAAACCTGAAAATATAAAAAAAACTTTTCACCATTTTTTCAAAGTACATTTCTGCATTCAACTAGACCTAAATATTTTGTTATCTTAATGTCAAAATATAAACAAGTTTGTTTCATCATCTGTCAATCGACAACTAGTTAAATTTCAAGTCACACCATTACCATTTCCTTATCTGACTTAGTTCTTCTTGCTTGTGATCCATCACTTAAAGTTCCAAAGCAATGCTTGTCAGGCAATTTCTCTGCACTTGCCCATGACTGCTTCGGTAATACAAGTTATATATTTACAGGCCATTTTCCTGTCATGTTTACCTGAAAGAAAATGAAATCATATACACGTAAGTTGTATTGAAGCGGGTCTTGTCTTTTAGCAGAAACAAGAACAAAGGTGATACAAAATAACAATGTACACTACAAATATTTTGACAACATCGCTTCTTGTAAAAAGTCAAGATTTTACCTTTTATAACCGGTATAAATATTCTGCAAACACTTTACAAGGACTGAGAAATGTGAAAGAGGCATTGATGGTGTCATCACAAGTTTGCTTGAAGCAAAACACGATGTGCTTCATGGCTTGACTTGTTGAAAAGGACATCAACTTGTTGTTGGGATTAGTGCCTCCACCAACAATCTCAACAGTTCAGTTTTCTTTTGTCAAAAACCTTTCCTTCTCTACAGCAATTGAACAACCAGCGGAACTATTCAAATGTCTTGTTATCTATAAAAATGGAATATTCTTAGACCGGTATCAAAATTGATTTAAATAACCAAAAAACTACAAGAAACCAAAGATCAACAACAAACAGAACATACCTGGAATTTTGAAACAAAGGTCGTTCCTTCAATGAAAGCACGTGCAGAATTATGAGTTATGATTTTAGCAGACCCAAAAATAAGGACTGCTCATAGTCGCATAAGGCTGGGGCAAGATAAACTACACTTTAATCTTGACAATGAAATCTCACATACACACGATCATGATAGATCCGAGAGTTTCTCTTGCAATCAGTAGAAGAGTTGACTTGGCGGAAAGGGGAAAATGGTAAATGTAAAGAAAAGTAAAGTCTAAAGAATGTGACTGGTTTGATTTTTCTTTTTTAATTTTACCAATCTTTTATTTCAACACTTAGAGATACTTCACTCTCAATACAGTGATTGTTGAAAATGCTTTTAAAAAAGTCAACATTTTATAAAGATAATATATGTTTTTTTAAATATTTGATGTTTTATGCACGTGATAAATCGCTGGTCTTGAGGCATTTGCGCGTGTGCTGAAGTGTGCATGAGCGATCGCTCGCCTCTCAGGGAAAGGCCTGCATTTACATGCATTTAATAAACATAACTGGCATAAACTACAAGCCTCATAGAAACTTCTATCAAGTGTAACAATATAAAATGCTTGTTAACTTTAAATACTCATATCAAATATCCTGTTTATAACAAATATCTTATTTATAAGTATGATATGTATAAGAAAATGTGTTAAAGCCATACAACAAAGGTTTTTTCATGATTGTTTTTAACATGGGGAAAATGCACTGAGCTTCAATTTGGTGATACAGTATGTTAACATTAAACAGTCACTGTGAAGATTGTTCTGTATTAAACTTTCCCACTGTCAAAAGCAAGCATTAACTGGCTGTGGTTAAAGTTGTTAACTACAGTTTTTTTTACAGAATCAGTTCTAGTATAGCTGCATGCTGACCTGTCCAGCAGTAAACAGTGCTATGTTAGTATACTTGATCAAGTGAAAAAATGGCATTAATTTTATAGCCTGTCAATATCATGCTCCATACTATCAAAGAAACAAAGCACTTTTTTCCAGGACATTGCGTTCCACAGACCAGCTGTGAATAACACTAGCAATGTGTGCATGTTATCCAAATTAGAATTAATGGTGTTTTGAAACTATTTGGTTAAATTTTTAGGTTTATTAAAACACGGCTAACTTAGTGCCACACCTTATCCCTATCTAGCCAGGGCTTTTAAGGTCTTGTAGCCTGGGGGGGGGGTGATTAATTCAACCCCACCTCTGTAATTTTCATGTTGTAATACCTACATGAAAGTGGTGTCAATTTGTAATAAAAACATGTGTTGTCATGATGATGACCTCACAACATATGATACAATTGGATATTGATTTTGTTATAATAAGCATTTATAGCACTTCTGTCACTGAAATCAGCTTGAGAAATATAAACTTGAGTTATTTCAGTAAGAAAATTAAAGAGAGACTTTGTGATAGTCAAAGTTTTAACATGATTATGGTATGACTTATTGCCGATGACATGATTATGCCCATGGCAACAACAAAAAACTGCTAAATGTCAGTCACTTTTCATTATTTTTAGTAAAAGTATTGCATACAGGAAAATAAGGGGCTAGTCTCCTTTATAGCAACATATAGTACCAAAAAACATAGCTGAGAAATTTTTTCAACATGTTGATAATTTACCTGTAATGCACCATTTCTAAATAAATATAATCTTATCAGATAGCAGAAATTTTGACAATTGAAATCAATTTTTGTTTTGCAGTTCCTAAGGTTTCTGTTAAAATAAAGAGTGAAAACTTTAATTTTTTTTAAATATCACAGTAACTAAAACTGGAAAAATGGCCTTTCATTTCTTGGTTACCATAGTAACAGTATACATCTTATATTACTAAATTATTTTCAAAAGATTCCTAATAAAATTTTAGGAAAAGTCACAAAGTTTGATTGATATTCTCTGAATCAAACAGTCTAAGTTAGGGCCAAAAAACCAACTGGGGGAGTTTAATCTCCCCCCCAGGCAGCATTAAATTGGTAAAAGCTTTAGGGAACTTTTATTTACTTTTACAGTAACTTAGCAATAATGTTTTAGAACATATAAAACACCAAGCATAAGCGAAAACTGTTATAAATCTTACTTGAAATGTATCTTCCCAAAAATGCAATGTCTGCAACAGATTTTATCTTATGTCTGCAACACACATTTTCATTAATAAAAGAAATACAAAGAGAAAATGTAGTGTTTTTTCATAGCAGCTACATACTTTCTTTATTACCAAGTGTAAGAATAAAATTGTTTCCTAGTCAGGTATAATTTTAATTCAAAGAAGTTACTTAACATTGCAGCTGGTTTTTGCTGTAATGTCCACTTCTTAATGTTTGCTTCTTATTTAGATGAGAAACTGTTGACTATTTTTTTCTTTTTTTTTTTAAGTAACTTTATAATAGCCAAAGTTGAGTTCCACAGTTAACTGTATGAAGGCATGGTAAAAGCTTTTGATTATCACTTTAATCTCTGAATGAAATGTCCGCAACGTGGACCAAAATGCCCTTAGATCTTTTCTGCATTAGACCCTCCAATTCTTGGGGTAAATAGTTCAAACTATTTTTCAGAGGAGCATGCCCCTGAACCTGCCTAGAACTTGTGCCAATCTGCACTTGCACAGCCAAACAGTAAATCCATACTGCCTGATCTGTAAATTTTTGCTGACTACGGGCCTGAATGTTATTAAGCGAAGTAGATGACATTTGTAAATAACATTATAACAATCTGGTTGGCTTTATTACTTTCATCTCAAAGGAATAAAAACACAATAACAATTTTCAAAACACCTATGTTTCGATTGTGTTAGACAACCTTCTTCAGGGTTTTTTACCAATTGGATTTCAGATAATTCTGAAGAGGATTGTCTAACACAACAAAACATAGGTGCTTTGAAAATTTCAATGTGTTTTTATTTCTTTGAGACAAAATTTTTACGATACTCACGCAGTGATTGATGCTTGTTACTAGTATGTTATGACATATGTATATATGTCATTTACTTTTGCTTATAAAATGTTTAAAATGAAAGGCTGAAAGTATTTTTAAAAAGTTATTTTAAAATGTTTTCAACGCTATTGTCATCTTCAGCAATGCTTAAAAACTAGCATATACTTGTGAAAGGCTACTAGGTGATTCCTGGGGGGAAAAGGTTTGCAGTAAAGGAATGTACTTGTCTTTTTAAATTTGGTTTATCTTGTGTGATGAATAGGCCCTCTATTATTTTCCTTTTGAAGGTGTTAGGTTCATTGAAGATATTACACCAATAATTGTAACACCAATAACTCTTCATTGGTCTTAAACAGGTGATGTCAGTTTCAGACAGTGATGATGAAGTCAAAGAATCAACAAGACGAAAAAAACCTAAAATTCATGAATCAGGTTAAAATTTTGTTAAGAGTGGGCCATTATAGTTTTATTTATATAATTATGATAGTACTTTTGAAATAGCTTTGTAGAACATAATTTATTTGTAAAACTATTATGTTTTTAGAAAACAGAAAACATGAGAAATAACACCGGCAGTGGAACCCCATTTTATCAATTATGGCCACCTCATTAATACAGCCTATCTTACAAAAAACCTTGCTAATACAGTCACCCTGTTGTTATGGCCAATTTTGTCACCAGCTTAGGTGAGTGTATAAACAGGGTCCCGCTGTTAAGATAAAATTGTGATCGATGAGTATACGTATATATATATGTATACAGGTCTACGTACATGGCTCAAATTTGCCACCTATAGGTGGCCATTGCTACATACCGGTTTTTAAGCACCAGCTGGCTACTACCAGATAGTGGAGAACCAAATGGTTGTTGCAACTCATAAACTAAGAGTTTAAAATAACAGTTAATGAACAGTGTGATCAAGAATAAAGCTTATTTGTTTTCCTAGAGAAACATCTGGAAACAAGTGCAATTATTTTTGCACACACAGCAACAGGCAAAGTTGTTGTGCAGACTAAACATTGAAAAACTTTTTTTAAATTGCTACTAAAACTTGCGCTCAGGCTAACCAGATGTTTTCCTCTGGTGGCCACCTGGCTACTTTACAAAAAGTTATTTTTGAGCCCTGTGATGTACAGCACAACTGAATGACATTGAACATAATAAGAAAACTATAACCTGGTTCTCCTGTAATTCTAGTTGACATGGCAATCACTTGTACACCATTGGGTATTAACCATGCTGGCAACATTGTGTTTTGGCCATAAATGGGTCACCCAGAGGCCTGAGATTTTCATTTGAGTGAAGTTTTGAGTCTCAGTGCTGGCATATGCTGTATTAATTTGCCAATTTTTTCAGAAGAGTGTGTGAAATGGTAAACTATACTCTTGTAGCTTTTGTTCTCGTGTATATCCTTTGGCAGCTTCAAAATACATAAAAGTTTGTTTTCAATATTTTTCAGATTCTGAGGAAGAGCCATTGCCCTCTAAGATGAGGTAAGTACATGGACTGAGAACACTAGAAAGTGTAGGAAGATAGAAACCGACAACAGTTAAACTGACTCCATTGATCTGACAGCTTATAAATGGATATTTGATGAGTGAAAGTCTACCTGAGAAAAAAAAAAGTTTTACAATCCTTCTTCGGCTAAAGTGTGCTGTCGTGATGACCTGCGGAGTACTGCACTGACAAGTTCCAACTTTTTTATACAACTATGAAAAAGTATATGGTGCAAAATTTGTGGGCATGTGTATGTATAACAATAATCATATCTAGCAATTTTTTATAACTACTTATGAATAATGAAATGTACATACATCAGGTAAAGTTGCTTGCAGTGTAATGATTGTTAGCACAACATTAGTTAGCCATACAGTACCATGAAAAATGTAAAACAAGAAAAGCTTTGAACAATAATTTTTGTCACAGGTTGTGACAAACTTTGGTAAAACTTTAATTCAAGCTTCTGATTTTGCAGAAAGAACTCAGTAGAAAAGAAACTCAAGAACAACAAAAAGAGGAAGGCAAAACCTCTTGATTCAGGTTTGTTAAGTGTAAATTATTAGTATTAAATTTTGTGATTGTAAAGTAATTATTTGAAGTATCTATAGTTAATGAAAGTGTTAATGACAGTGAAATTAATGTTTTTTCAGCAGTAAAGTAGTTGCTATATAAAAAAAGCATTTAATTTACACCAACTTTTTAATACAGATACATATAAGATACATTGAAATACTTGATAGTAATTACAGAAAGCTAGGTCTTTTATTTTACTTGCCCCATATAAATAAGAAGTAGTTACCATGTGAGTATAGTTTGACTAGTTTTATAACAATGAAAATACCATTAATTTTGTCTGCTATGTTAAATTGTTTGTCATCTGTTGCCGCATATTGGTAAACTGTTGGTGAACTCTTGGTAAACTTTGGACGACAATTGTTTTAGGTGAGTTTTTCCTCACAATTACCATATAGTAATTAGTGCCATATAATTATAATTGATGAGCGAGTGTTTAAGTTAGTTAATCATGTTCAACTAAGCGAGGAACACTGACTTTACCTGGCAGATGAAGAAGAAGCAATACCAAGTAATGTGAAGCAAGCGATAGAACAGTCAGAGAAGAGAAAGCCAAAGAACAAGAGGTCAATAAGGTTAGTCTCAAACTAAATTGTAATGTAATGGTTAGGTTGATATGTAAACAAGAAGTAATCACAGCTAGATCTACTGTATTGGTGAAGTGCATTTGATGTGCTTCACTTGGCAAATGGCCTCCCTGTGCATCTCCCATTGCCTTTCTTTACTATGGTTTCATTATAAGTTAATAAATAAATTTCTATTCTCAAATGCTTACAATCATTCATCTAACAGTGTGTGCTTCCATTGTTAAACTTTTTCTTAGTTATTTTCCTTGTAATTTCACAACAGAGTTTCACCAAAGTTACAGGATTTCTTTTCTTCATAAAAGGATTAAAATTGCATATGTTTGCCTTTTTGAAATTGTTGAAAATTTTGTTAGAAATTTGCTTTTGTGAGCCTTTGTTTAAGCATGCGACCACTCTTGCATGAAGTCAAGGCATTTTAAGAAGGCTGCCCATCCAGCTGGCTGTACAATTGAAAACCCCTCAACAAACACAAGTACAAAGCTGTACAAAGGTGTCACCAATCAGGGCTTTTCAATACCTGTTTACAAAGTAGTATAGTTGACTTTGGTATCAAGGGTCTTGGATAGTCTGCTATGTGTGGCTTGCTTTTACTTTCATTAATACATTGCCATCAGTTAGAAGTGTAGACAGGGAATAAGACCTTTATCACCATTATCACCCTACTCTTTTTAACAAGTATTCGAAGGTCTGGTTGTTTGCAGATGTTAGAGTAGGAGAGGCAGTACCTTCTCCTCAGTTATTTTAAGACCCTGAGTGAAGGTCCAGCCTTTCACACAACAGACTGCTGGTGCCTCACCAACTGGGCTAACCAGGCATTAGGATGGCATCAAGCCTGAGTCCATGAGCAACAGCAAGATTAGGATGATGCTTGAGTTTCTAATTGTTTTGGTGTAAATTAACTAGTTCGAACCAGGATGCAGCCAGAAGCCCAGCCAAAAGCAAATCTTCACCATCAAGACCAATTGAAATAAACAAAGTTACCAAACAAGTAATTGATGCATCTGACTTCTTTGGTTCGGCACCGATTGAGAGAACAGAGAGGAAGATTTGTGCTGTAAAGAGGAAGCAGGTAAGTGCTTTGTTTAGCTGGCTTACTTGTAGCAAAAAATTAATGGTTTCAAAAGATGCTCACTTTAACTACATGGGCAATTGCAATCAACACAGTTCACTCTATTGTTTGTTATTTCTTTCGAACAAAAACCTTGTCTTCTTCAATTTTTTTTTTTTGTTTTCCTTTTTAGCTTTCTTGTTTGTTTATGTTTTCTGTGAAAAAAAAGATTGACATTATTAAGACTATTATATGTTAGACACTTGTTATAGTTATAGTTGCTTTAGTAGCCACCCATGTCTCTATCCCTTTCAAACTTTGTAATTAATCATGAATTACCTGAGGATCACCATTTGACACAAGCCTTAAAATTCCTTTGGTCATCCTCGCCGTTCTAGCGGTAGTAAAAGACTTCAGAACTGATGTAACTGATTCTTGGCAAATAAACTTCAAACTTAACTAGTCATTCCCTTTACGTCGTATTGATTTTACATAATTACACAAATGATAGTGATATTTATAATTAATTCTTTCGATTTTAGTCATATTGAAATAAGACGATGACAACAATAATGCTAACGACATGAGTAATTAGTTCTAATTATGATAACGAGCAGTAAGTACTAATAATTAATTAACAAGAAAATGGTGATGATAATGATAATAACAGGTTTTCACATACATTAGTTTTGTAACTTTAAAATTAATGCAGTTTACATTCAATATTGGGAAAGAGAGAGAACCAACCATCGCAAGACAATTCAGGCAATCCCAATCCCAGTCCTACTGAAGCTGCCTCGGTAGCTCAGTGGTTAGAGGACCTGCCATGTGGTTGGGGTGTCACGGGTTCGATCCTTTCTTGGGGCAGTGTCGGATTTTTTCTTTAGTTTGTCTTACAGGTGCCTTTGTTTATTACAGCATGTCAAAGTTTCAACCCTGTTAAGATGAGTATCTTCAATATTAATTGGAGACTTGACAATTATTGATGATGAACTCACAAGTTTAAATTAAAGTTGATTAAGTTACAGAAGGTTCTTACAAGTAGAGTTGTTTTGCTGTTAGCCTGCAGACGAAGAAGAATCCAGCCCACTTGACAAGAAAAGGAATAGGCTTGTATCAGACGATGAGACCGAACGTGAAAACTTAATAGAAAGAACTAATCAGAACAAAGAAGAACAGAAACAACCTACCAAAAAAGTAAGTAACATGTATTTTGTTATTCTGTAAGTTTCGTTTTTTTTAATGACATTTTTCCCTTGGAGTAACGGGAAAACAAACAACAGGACTCGAGGTCTGGCACCCGGGACCTACGGTTTAACGTCCATATCCGAGAAGACGCGAAGGTCTAAAAGTTTACAAATGTTAGAGCAAAGGCAGCACCTCCTCAGTTATTTTAAGACCCTGAGTTAAGGTCCGGCACCGGGAATCGAACCCGGGCCTTCCGCACGGCACTCTGGCGCCTTACCAACTGGGCTAACCAGGCGTCGGTATATAAGCACTTTTA
Source organism: Hydrozoanthus tunicans (assembly GCA_026413305.1). Taxonomy (NCBI): domain Eukaryota; kingdom Metazoa; phylum Cnidaria; class Anthozoa; order Zoantharia; family Hydrozoanthidae; genus Hydrozoanthus; species Hydrozoanthus tunicans. Next base: position 16,890 of record JAOBAT010067016.1, read on the forward strand.
GCTTTAAAATGGGGTATATGTGAATTAAGGAAACTAGTTTTAATTTTCTGAAGTTTTCGTAAGTTGACAATAAACTCTTTAGTTCAGGGATCGGAATAGTAGAAGTCCCATAGTTGAGTAGAATTGCTGAAAAAGCCCTTAGAGCTGTAGAAATATCAATTGCAACGTGCACGTGGCTTTAAGTGGTTGTTATCATCGTTATTCTTTTAGAAGTTGTTTTTGTTACTGCTATTATTATTTGACCGTTAATCGCTTGAGACAAAGTAGATTTACCTCGCGCGCGGTGATTATAGCCCCGTGTGAACAAGTTTCCAAAATGGTCTCCTCACATTTTGTGGATCTTTAGGAGGAATAGTTTTAAAGCTCCTTGAAGGAAACGCTATTCTCAAAAGCACAAAGTTTACATAACACTTTAAACGTAATGCAATAATATCCCTATCACAACCGGGCTTAATAGTGGAAGGTAAAGCTCCGGATGAAAATGTTCAGTGAAATACAATTGTTTGCACAAATCTTTGTCGACCTTTTTTTTCTCTGATAAGCATCGGGCTCAGCGAATATCTTGATGATAAATAATCCCGAGAGGAAGTCCTCGGCGAATAATTGTCAAATAACACGCTAGTCTCCACCAATGAGAGCAGCAAACACTCGTAAACACCAACGTGAGTGATTTTAATAAACTACTTCTGTTCTCTTTTACGTCCAGTCCCCCAAGAAGGAGACGAAAACTACCCTGGCCGGTAAAGTAGCAAAGGCTGTAGCAGCGGCAGACAATAGAAATGGTGCACCAGCGAAACAAAACGATGGCAACCTAAACCCAAACAAATCATGCAGTCCTGATAATCACGAGAAAATAAGGCTCGTAAAAGAACCTCAGAAGAAAAAGAAAAGAGCCGAACCTTCAGAAATAGCTTCGTCCACTACAAGTCCAAAAAAAGGAAGAACTCCAACTAAGCAAGAAAAAAATTCTTTAGACCAAGAGAGCAAAGGTAAAGTACAAGCTAGTACGACACCGCTAAAGGGCAAAGCAAACTCGCAAGATGAGGACATCATCCCACCGTCTTTGGAAAAGAAGAAGTCTTCTTACCGGAGTTTTATGCAGAGGGGAGGCCCCTCGGCTTTGGGATCTAAACCCATTCCTGAGGTTAGTTACAGATATATGCGTACACATTTACACTTTGTTTAATAAGACAAACGGATCAGTGCTCGCCGTTCAATCTATTTGTAGAGTTCTCCTTGTACTGCGTGCAGAGCGAAGTAGAACTTAACAAAACGTTTTAATCGATTAGAAGAACAAAAATTGAGTCGCCACTAAATCCGAGTTTCGCGCAGACCGTGATCAAACTGGCTCATTTGGTAAAGAATCTAAGTTCGAAAGTCAAGGAGTTTTCATGTAATAAGCTAATTTCGATCTTTTGTTTAGCAGCGTTTCTTTCTCTGCCTCCAACATACAAATTTTTCCAGCAGTTGTTTTGCTTTGTGATTCCACTGTAGGTGCCCATGTGCATGGCAATTGCCCATTTGGTGGATAATCAACAATCTCTACCTTATGCTTATGTACTCTTTAAGGCGACTAAAGGTTGCCTTTGAGCCGGAATGAGAAACTAAAAAGGTTTGGTTTATCAGGGTAAAAGGAAACCCAAGGCAGTTGACCAGTTACAGAGTAGAGGAGTCGACAGATTGAATTGGATCCACTCAGAAAAGGAATATATATATAGTAGTTGGAACTGACACAAGAATAAACTGGTTATAAAGCTTTGATTAACCCTTTCCAATCCCAGCCAGTTTATCAACATCTAACCCATACAACTCGTAAATACAATTAAAGACATTTGGTACTGAAACATGGTTATTGATCGAACACAGCAAAATACTGAAGATGAAAAGTAAAATCCCCTAACTTGGTAACAGGAAAACTATTGGTTCTAGTTGGGAGGATTTAGCATTACGCCGTTTGGCGTATTAGGGCTCAAAGGGTTGAAAAAGAGAGGGAAGGTAACAGACATAAGTAGAAAGAGTCTTGACGGATGACGCGTTAAAAGAATGGTTGGCGAAATGTATGAGTAGACAGACCAAATTTATGTACCCCATCCTCAGGCAGTTGGCTGACTTCTCGTTTTATCCCCTTTCCCTGTGGTAATTTTGTTACAACTAAATGATTTGCGTACAACAGGCATTCTGGTTACCCTAAAGTTCTAGAATAAGCCCTAAACATTTTGCGTTCCGCAAAGGCCCAACTTTTACGGCAATTTTTTTAGTTTTTCCAATTTTGATTTTGTGGTCGTGATTTAGTGTGGCGGGTGATGCCATTGAAATTGCTTGATATGTATCTCTATCAGTTGTTTGTTTCTTAACGAATTCTAAAACTGTAACTATACGTTAACAACGTCATGGCTAATCAAAGGCTTCAGATCTCCTACATAGACAGTCGTTTTACGACGAGAATGGCACAATCTTTTTCTGGTCTCTTTCATTGCCATTGGGGTTCATATGATTCTGGATAAAAATATTGAGGCTGTATAAAGATAAGAATCGTGTAAAAAAAACAAACGTTTCGTCTTAAAAGTCATCAGAACTTTCCATTTACCACGATTTCGTGCGTACCGTTTTAAGAACGCGTTTATTCCGGCCATATGCCACCGTGTTAAGGAAAATACCTCTTATTGAATTAACTATTTTACTCATCCTTAAAATCACATCTCTTGTAAATAAGTACTCTTGTAAATAGTTGTTACTATAAATAAATAGGTACTCAATTCAGCCCTTGGCTGCGATGTATTTATCTTATTAAACTACCATAAACCTATCTATCTTAAAACCCTGATGATGACTGGAAAACGCTTAGTTTTTTACACAAACTTAACCTTATACAGGCTTAATAATTTTATCCTTTAACCTTTTAAGCGATCATATGTCAAAAATTGCGTATGATTCTGTTTAAATAGTAGTGAGAAGATTGCGTATAAGCAGTATTTTTTTCTAATTGAAAACCTTTTAAAGTGCCTATATGAAACGAAATATTTTTTCATTATTTTGCAGCTTATCATAATTAATCCTAAAATGGGATTAGAGAGAAAAAACTAAAAAAAATAATTTCAAACGCGTTTTTTTCTTCTCTGAAAGAGAGACAAGTCTGACACAAAAGTGGTTTCCCTAAAGTAAGAAGACTAGGACGAGATGACGTAGTAAACTGTATTTTTCGGGAAGTGGTGCATTGAAACACCCGGTGTGTATGTACTTTTTTTTTCAACTAACACCGTTAGGCACCTCAGCTACCCTATAACTTCCACCTTTCTTCGCTTTCTTCTTTACCTGGTCCGCCATTGCTTTTAGCTTTCTCAGTTTACTAAATCATAGCCGCGCGGAAAGTAACCGGCACTTTTGAACCGCCAAATACGATTTTCAACTGCAGAAAAAAAGTAAGACAAAGGTCGAACGCAACTCAGACCGAACAATTGATTTAAACGTGATGAATTAACATGCTCAAAAAAAATTATTTTCAGTAGCTATTTAAAATTGTGTCTTTAAAAACGTCTATTTTTCCGAGAAAAAGCTCCTAATTTTCTCCCCAAATTTTATAACTAGCTTGCCAGAATGCCTGGTACAATTAACATCTCTCTTTCTGTCAGGGGGAAGAGAATTGCTTGCAGGGTTTGACCTTCGTTATCACGGGTGTGTTGGAATCCATGGAAAGGGAAACTGCACAAGACCTGATCCAGCGGCACGGAGGGCGAGTCACAGGCTCAGTCAGCAAGAAGACAAGTTATATTGTTGTTGGTGACGAAGCCGGTGAATCGAAACTAAAAAAAGTGAGTGATTTGGTAGAGTTACGATGCCAATGATTTTATGCAAAACATTCGTTCAAAATAGGGAACCCGTGTTGTTTGAAGTTGTTTGAAGCGAGTTTAAGTCATTGTAGTGCAGAACTCAGTAAACCTTGATTGTGCTGCGACATTAATTATTTTTGTATAAACATTACTACTGCAATTATGTTCATAAGTCTCTTAGTCAACTGCTATTACTGAAAAATTTATTAAAGTTCACATCAAATTATATCTGTCCTGTGTAAACGTAAAGACGGGCCCCTTTACCAACCCTATCTTACTCCTCTACATATGTATACATTAACTAGTTTTCGAGAACCTGATAACTTTCTGCACTCTTTTATGACACTTGCTCGTAGATCTCGCTATTTACTAGGAATGTTGAGTTGTATTGGTAAAATGGAAAATTGTTATTAATAAGTCTAACAATAGCCTGCAATTTTGAAGTGATTATTTTCGATATTAGATTTATTAAGTAAATAGCTATACAGTTTTTAAGAACTGTAAATTCATTTCATCGGTTGGTTTAGAGTAAATAGTGCGAAATATCTAACCTGTAGGCACGTGAACTGGGCACAACGCAAATTGACGAAGATGGACTTATCAAGCTAGTGAAAACTCTTCCTGGCAAGACGAGTTTGGCTGAACCGGTATCAAAGAGTAAGCAGACCAAAAGAGGCTTGATCACACCAGAATCGAGCCAAGAACAAGAGCTGGGCAGCAGCCAGTCCCAGTCACAAAACTTTCAGCTTTCTTCCGCAGCTTCATCGCCAGCTGCACAAAGCCCCTCGACTTCCCCTTCTACCCTTGGAAAAGGTTTGTTACTGTACAATAAAGAAAAGTGCGTATTCTTCATTTTAATTGGAAAAAAGAGGTAAAATATCTCAGTACCATTTTTGGCCAAACCACTGTAATAAATTGTAATCTGGTTTATGCCTGCACCCTTGTAGAATAGTTATAAAAGGAGCAGGGGAAAAATGGTCCCAAAGCCAAGCGCAGCCACATAAGTAGGACACTAGTATAAAGTTCAATTGGCCCCGTGCCAACGAGCATCATAGTCGGATTTGTTATTTGTTATCAATCAAAATCACTTACTGTGTTACAATTGGATCAATCGTATGTTTACAAGGGTGCCCAGCGAAGGTGAGGGAAAAATACAAAAGCGGGCAGGGGAGGTGGAGGGCGTTTTGAACTGCATGCTTCGATGTTGACAGTATCTTTACAGCTATTGTAGATAAGACGAACAAGAAAGCGCTGAAAGTACTTTCTAATATGCATGCTAATGATGATCCGGTGACCGTACAAGGGAACACGTCGGTAGCACAGGGTAACTCGCATGTGTAGTACTTTAATAAGAAACCGCGCTATACTGAAAAGGGCATGTGCGAGGCGTCACCTTCAGTTGTCACTCGCATGGGCGGCGGAAGCAAATAATTATTGGAGTGCACATTGGAAATTTCGAAAAGATGAACAAACAATCAATTATCAAGTTCAATGAACTCTGTTGGTATTATATTGAATACATACATAATTCTAAAATCTAGGCGCCGGTCCAGAAATCTTAGGAAACTGAGGGGCTGTAAACTTCAAGACAAGCTCCATCCTTCGCCACAATCAGTGACTGTGAAGCATATGTATCGGAGGGCTAAACTCCTGTATAGCGCGACCCAACGAGGGCCGAAGGCGGGTAGGGGGGGGGGGTCCGGTGGCATGCTACTCCAGAAAATTTTGATTTTTTCAACTTCAGAGATTGCTGGAAATATTTTCTGCAAATTTTTTCATTGTCAGTTTCTGTTTTCTTCGGCAAGACCATTAGCGGGGCACAAGCCCGTCCAGCCCCGTATGACACGCTACACGCGTTTCACAAAGGCCGACTCATTCAAGGCATACAAAATAACAGTATATCTTTTAAAGCCTTTAGCAGAGATTACTCTTTCTTCTCAAGAAAAAGTAGAACTCACATCATGACTATACAAAAAGAGTACGTTTATAGTACGTATAATTTTCAAGCTATTACGTAGCGAGCCAGATGTTAACAACGGCTCCATTAGCTGAACTAGTTTCTCGTTCACGATTTTAAAAAAAAAACATCTCGTAAGTGCTTTTTTTATTTCTTAGAATAAATAAAAACATATTTCACTTATTGCTTCTTCTTAATAAGTGATTGTAAAAACACTTTGCCGATAAAGCCCGTAATAAAAGTTTTTTGTTGCGATGTATTGGCGCCTGATATCTGAGTTCCTATTCGAATGTTGCTTTTTAAGTTAGAAATTTTTGGGTGGGCCTGCCCCCAACAAAATTATTTGAGGGGAAATGGAACAATGGCGAAAAGCATCGATTGCGTACCGCGGAATCAGTTATTTCTAGAGTTTTCAATTTTTTACAGC
>JAOBAT010067027.1:0-11631 GCA_026413305.1 Hydrozoanthus tunicans
GTATGTGCCGCCACCCACCACCTCCCCTGACAAAATTGGGTTCCTTAAAAATACCATTGTTTTGACTTCTTCCCTTAAGGTAAGATTAGTGAACATTTTCATGTTTAAAAACAAATTCAAAAACAAGTTTTAAGCCAAATAACGAGACATTTAAAGCCTGGAGCTAAGTCTTAACCTAGCTCGGGTATTGTTAGGTAGCTATAAGCGGATATTCAATTCTAACAAGCTTAACGCCCATATATGAAGCCCCCACCCTAGCCCCCCGGGACATACTGGGGGAAAAGGAGCTGTAGTGAACGAAATGAAGGCCCAAGGGAGTCGGGGATTTGTCAAACATTGTCGCCCTATCTATGTACCCTGGGGGTAAGTGTGTGGACTTTGGATTTTAAATGATTTCAAATATAGTCACTGAAACCATTTTGAAATAATTATTTGTATGAAATCAAAATGATCAAACGATCCCCTGGGGGATTTAATGCTATTTGCTTCGTTATGGACAAAAATATTCCCCCAGGGGGTAGGGTTTTTGAGCATACTTGGCAGCACTTGTTTATCATTTCCCCACCTTGTCCCGGAGAGGATAGAATGGGAGTTTCGTTTGACTGATACATTATATCTATGAGTTTCGATTTCGTCAATATCAACTGAATAAACATTTACATCGCTCCAGAGAAAGACAAATGGGCATCTACTCTTTCAGTTATATCTGATGTAGAAGCGATATCAATGTTAAAGCGATTTGTTGAACACGAGTCAAACTAGTGCTATTCGCATGAATTGTTTTAAATGAACTCAATACAATACCTTCAGCTTTTTGTCTGAAGCTGTAGTGACCAAATGCCTACAAATATTTACTTACTATTGCGATTTGAATAATAAAAATTCAGTCAGTGTTAGTTTCGAGACAAAGCTATCCAAACAAGCGGCTTTGATCTTCCAAATTCTGTAACTGATACACGGCAATTATACATATCTAACTTTAATTTTGTAAACTTTTTGAAGAGTCGAATAAATTATTGTGGTTGTTCATACATAGTGCTTTAAAAGCCGTCGATTACCTTACTATCCAGAGCTGAGAATTCAGCCTTGCTTTTTCTTCAAAGAAAAATCTTTTAGGAATTTTGCTAACTGGCTCTTCCTTGTTTTGCCTTAGCCGCACTGAATACGGAAATGATTTTATTTGTTAATTCAAAAAGCTTTTAGAAAATTACACAGGAAGCAGTTACACAATGAAAGCCAATAAGAAACCGAAACTAGACACTGAGTGATGAACAGAAACATCTCAATACTTGTCTGGAATTTTTTTCCAAAGTGCTAGTCAGGAAAAACAAATCTCAGTTTTTTTGATACGTGCACAGAGCTCTTTTATTTCAGCGGAGCGATCTTCGACCGCGCGCCAAATATTTATACTAAACATTTTGTTTTAGTCAAGAGTCAAATTCCTCATCACATACCCTGTTTTTTTTTTCCATAAGCCAAAAGGAAAATTTTTTATCCAAGTTGTCAGTAAAGTTAGCTTATCTTAAATAGAATGAAAACCCAAGCGAATTAATGTATCTTTCGAAACATTGAAAGTTCAATAGATAACAACAGCACTTCCTGTTGCCGTAATGGCATGGTTGGCATACCTTGGTGCGCATGTCCGATTTTCAATTCAATGGCTTATATTTCATAAAATGTCTCACCTGTTTTAGAAGACGACAGTGTACGTGCCCACTTGAAACTTCTGAAAGATTGTCTACGGCTTATCTAATTCTGAAGCTTAGGTCTTGCCCCGAATAAGACTCCTCCATTTTAACAGTTGTTTGCACCGTGACGGGTGTAAAGACTGATTCAGTTAAGGAGGAAAAACTGTGATCAAGTTGTAGAGTTGCAGAGTACACTATGTTTATCTATTGTGATCATTGATACCGATTCTTGGTTTAGTAAGTTATCTTTGCTTAGAACTTAGAATGGATACTCTCATGTAGATTACTCTAATCCCGAGAGCAATAATACCAACACTTTGCTACGAATATAATTTAATTATAATTTTATGCCTATTAACACTAATACAGTTTTTTTAATCATCATTATCATTTTTATCACTATATTCATACAGACATTCGGCAGGAATGTGAGTAAACGCCATATAGCTCGTTTTTCTAATTTTTTTTTTCTTTTTATATCTTTCCATGTCACTCTAAGATTTCTAATGTTATCATTTTTGTTTAAAGCTTAACACAATTTTCCAGTCGTTTTGTCATTGTAGTTATCACTATTTTATTGTTATTATTATTGTTATTATTATTGTTATTATTATTTTTATTATCATCATTATTATTAATATTATTATTATTGTTGTTGTTGTTGGTATTATTATTATTATTATTATTATTATTATCAGTTCTATTATCCGCTGTTAGTGGATCAATATAGTTTTTTTTTCTCATCAACTTTTTAGAAGATCAATACCGACTAGACAGACAAACGATTTTGGCGCAAAAGCTGATAAGGTTGAAGGTATCATATAGCCAACAGATTTACTATATCTATAAGGAAAACTGTGACTCTGTATATAAACTTGTTTATCGAAGCGTGTTCGCCATTACATCAATTAATGTGAACTTAAAATACATTACTATGAATATTCCAGTCAGATGTTAAAAGTAAACATTTTTCGCACGCCGCCCATGCATGTGTGGAAGCCGCTGCTCTACTATAAAAAAACTTTGTTTAACATGTTGTTGGATTTGTTGTACGTGGTATCCAGGGTAGAAAATGAAAAAAGAGAAAACTGGATGAAAACAAGAAATAGTCGTGTTGCAACTAGAACCTGAAAAGTTTAAAGCGAGCAACCTTCGATAAGACAACCAAAAGCATAGATTTTTTAGTTTTTTAATTAATGTATTGAAACAGAATGATATATGATGTAACTGCTTTCGATCGAGATACACAATAAATGAACGTTAGTACCAGTTTTGGTTTGCTTTCTCTAAACTGATAACACTAGAATAATACTCTTCAGAAGAGTTGATAATTTTTATTTTAACCATCAGCAAAATTCATAGCCTTTTACGAAACAGATTGTATTGATCGTAAATTGTGGAAAGTTGCATCAATCTTCAAAAGGTTGGTGCATCGTCTACCAAAGGCTCGGGGCAGTTCTTGCTTATTTACAAGATAAGTCGCAGTTATTTCTGAAGGCTGAATATGGGACGCTGCGCTAATGGCACTCAAAAAAATATCTCCTTTGGAGCTGATTTGGCAACAGAGCCGGCAAGTCAAGTACCGTCCATAGCATAATTGAGCATTTTTGTGGCTACTGACTTTAGGGAAGAATTAGTCAACGGCTGTGTGAGTGAGCAAGTAGGGTACAGACTGAGCTATCGACTGATCGACTGCGTATTTGGAAACATGCACCTACCATCGGCAAACGTCGGGTCAATATGCACAATAATTGCCTTGACGTTTTGATCGCTCGTTGGTTTATTATTATTAACTACAGTACGGCGTAAATATCACTCACCGGGCCGGTGTATTCCTGCCATTTTGTGCTTGCATTAACGTATAACATTCAAACAAAATGCAATGTGTTTTCTCACAAGGAATTATGTCAGTTATCAGTTAGAAGCCGGGCATTAACCAAACACTTCAGGTTCGATCAGGTCAAACTGATGTTTATTTCGCTAACACGTAGGCATTTCAACAATCTAAAAAATGTTTTTATAATCTAAAAAAAAACATAGCAATGACATGACGCGGTTGTGCAATCTAAAAGAATTATGCTTGAGACATTCCCGCGGACGGCTTCACTCCCTGGTTGAAGTTCTAGAGATCAACCGAGCGTCGATCTATCACTTATCGATGTACGCTTGCCTTTTCGGCTTGCGGTAGTAAGGCATAACATTCCACAAGGTACATGTATAAGTATGTTTTCCAATAGTGTATTAATATTTAGCATTTTTGACGGTTACGCAGACGCTTTTTAAAACAACAAAAATCTTTTCTAAATCGACGACCAGTAAGACGTTCCAAGGTTTGCATGAATATACTTCCAAATATTTTTATTCCAGAGATCGAAATGTAAATGAGCATACGTGTCTTGCACCAGGGATAAAAATTCTTTCGTTTCCATCTTGATAAGTTGATTCTTAAAAAGGCCGAGATTCATAATCAACACACCCCTATAATACGGACATCCCTATATAAGTACGGACACCCCTAGAATACGGACTTCCCCGTTAAACGGACATCCCTATTATACGGACACCCCGATGATACGAACACCCCTATGTTACGGACTTCTTATAATACGGACGCCTTATAATACGGACACCCCTATAATACGGACATCCCCATTAAACGGACACCTCTATAATACGGACACCCCTATGATACAGACTTCTTATAATACGGACATCCCCATTAAACGGACACCCCTATAATACAGACACCCCTATAATACGGACACCCCCATAATACGGACACCACCACAATACGGACACCCCTATGTAAATAAGGACATCCCTATTATACGAACTTCTTATAATACGGAGGACACCGACACCCCTATAACATGACACACCTTTTAAATACGGACACCCCTATAACATGACACACCTTTTAAATACGGACAATTTAATCATCCCGGAAAAAATCTGTTGTACAGACAGACCATTTATCACGTCCTCAGAAAAAACAAAACCTTCTAAGCGAGGGTGGTCACAGTTTGAGTCACAGCAAGTACTTCCTGTTAGGCTTGACAAATTTTGATACCTCAGGTCAGGCTTGTACGTGTCTATTTCAGTTGGTTTCACGTAGACAATGTTACAACTTTGAAAAGGCAAGTGTAGGTTACTATATAGTGAAAGGTTTATTATGCTCGAGACAGTCCCTCCTAAACTTGATATAAGTTTTGTTTTTGACTGTGACAGGAAGGTGCACAAAAAATCATAAATAAACAGTAAGGATTTTTGAAACTCCAATATTGATGACATCTTGCATCTGTTTATAACTTTTAAGATAGCTTTCTTAAAAAGAAAACTGTGCAAATATTTTGTTGTTTAAAGCCGAACTTTAAAATATTCTGTTGTTAAATAACTTTAAAATTGTTTTTTACAAATAACGAAGTTAATTGAACGCTATTGATCTCATTAAAATAATTGTTTGTGTCGTATTTCGGTGTTCCTTAATCAACACACGGCCTTTCTTTTTTGTTTGCTATATCCGTCCGTATCAACAGGTATTTTTAGAAAAAGAAATGAATTTAAATTAGAAGTTTTGGTTTACGCAGCAAAGAAACAATAAGTAAATTGAGACACGTGAGGGAGATTAAAAGCGATTATATGAAGGAATGCAAAAGAAAATTACACTACTTACACGATTGAATAAAAGTTTAAAATCTTTTCAATTTCCAAACAAAAGCCAGAAATACACAAGACCAATACATGTACTGGCTGAGGCACAAATCGAATAAAATGTAATATTGTACCACATATCAAGAGAATATATATTTCTAGCTACGGAAGGGCCGAGTAATAATGTTTTTGTTAATCTTTTTCAGTTACAGTGACCAGAAGTTATGGCAGAACTTAAACTTCAAGATAGTCATTGACATTAAACGCGAAGATTTTGATCAGATCTTGAAAAAAAAGGTTTAAGACTAAACGACTCGCAAGATTACTTGGCACGTCTGCCTGAAAAGAAAAAAATATATATTTTCCGGCAGAAAAATACACAGAATAGTAGTAGTAAGACTTCGGAACTGAAAAAGGGAGACAAAGTGAGATAATTTTTGATTTCCGGCAGTACAAAAAAAAAACAACTTTAAATTCTGCTTATCTGATGCTATGAATCGCTTAATCTTTAGATCAAACAGCGGAAAGAGCTCGACGACCGCGTCGGATACAGTGTTATAAACAGTCTAACCACACAGCAATGCATTTACTAGAATTACTAAAGTAATTATTAATTGTACCTTGCAGTTTTCTTTTGTCAAAAGTTATGTTTGATGTTCAGTTAATGAGAAAGTTTGCGTATTGAAATCTTACAGAAAATTGCCAAGAGCTCTAGGATTTAAATCAAATAATATTCACATATGCGTACCTTCTTACTGCCTATGTTTTGTTATGTGAATACGCTGCGTGCGGTTGGATGAAAAACATTGTAGTTTCGATATTACCCGCAATATTAACCTACTTAATGTGAGGGTTTATTCAACCGTTTTTCACGATAAAAACAGTTTTTCCAACTGTTAAGCTTCCAAAAATTTTTTTTTAAGTATTTGTTCAAAGCATGTGGTATGAACTAAACGCGAACGTGATTTTCGTAGAAAAAGGACCAAACCCCATGTTGAGTGGACAAAAATGTTTACATTTATAAATATAAATAACTTTTCACCGTCGGCAGGAAGTCGAGTGCCTCAAGAGCGACAGGCACATATTGAAAGTGAGTGCGGTGGGAAAAACCATTAAAACGACAAGACTGATCCATTGCTGAAAATCTTCAAATGTAAACATACCCAGTGTTTGTAAACATGATAAGGAAAATGCTTTTAGCTCGTATAGGTTTGCATGCTCTCGGATGTCCATCTTAAAACCACGCGGTATCAACTGAAAATAAACTTGAAATCTGAAGGTCGCGACAACTTTCCAACGCCGCTTCAGTTCGACAGCTAAAAGATCGTGTCTTTGAAACTTTTTTAAACCAGAGACTGTAATAACAAGCTACAACTTTGAGGCACCCGGCAGTCACATGAAAAACCAAATCGCTGACATACGTAAGTACGCCGATAATTCTTTCTACCGTTATGCAATGATCAGGAATCCACATATGTTCATACATATCAAACGAAGATCATGATCAGGTAGTAGAATCGAAGGGTTTCTTCTAAACTAAACAGCTTAGGGTTAGTTACGAATAAAAAACACCGAACTTAATTTCTTCTGAGAACGGATGAAAATTACATTTTGTATCTCAAATGCACACGTGCACCAATGTACATTATTTCTACTAGGAGTATTACTGTTAATTAGTTCCACTACTATGATTACAAAACCTTACAATAATAATACAACAGTTACTACTGCTACTAAAGCTACTGCTAGGGGAATATACTGCTACTACTACCGCTACTAAACTACCACTGCTTATAGTAATAGTAATAAGTACCGCTAATTTTGCTACTATTTCTGCTTTACTGACCTACTACCATTGTTAATACTATACCTTAGTACTTCTGGTACTAAATACGAAGTAAATATAGCAATATTTATTGAGCTTTAGATATTAGTTAAACTCTACTATCGCCTTATAAGGCGAGTACTGATACTACTACTGTACTACTTCTGCTACTACTACTACTACCAACTGCTATTACAATTAGCAAGGATTCATTCAGTATTATAAATAAAGCTGCAATAGGGTAGTTTTATAATGCGGCCATCAGAAGGGTAGCTAATCATACAATAACGTCCAATATAGGGTAGCTTGCAGTCTAAAGATGAACACTTTCCTAATCCAGAATCCATGATTTAGCAAAACCACACGTATTTTTCTCCTTTTTTTCTTCATTTTCTGGGTTATGTGTAATAATTGGTAGACACGGTGTTTATGATTGAAATATTTTCTTTTCTTTCAATTAACATTGATTTTCCATTCTTTTTCTTCCCTTTTTTTGTTTTCTCCATGAACATAAAAGTATGTGCATGTGATTTTGATTATTTCTAAAACAAAGGACGTTAACTTAGAAATTTTCTTTTCTGTCAAAGTAATCACTAGCTTTATGGCACTAATTGTTAGATAAAGAATTGACGAGAAAAATCATAAAATCTTTGTTATGCGTAAAAGGACCCGGGATTGTGGGGGGACGAGGTTCTCATATGTCGTCCGACGGGGGTGCTCATCGGGAAAACGAAATTCCACCCTAAAAGATAGCAATCTTGGCGTTGTCGACCAGATTCTTAACCCCAAAAAGATACACAACAATCGCGCAAGAAACAGCGGCTAGATACAGCCTAGACCAGCAAAAGCGTCTCGTATTTTCGCAGCAAACATCCTACAAAATACTGTTTTCTGGAAAAGTTTTTGGCCTTATTATACCCTAAAAGAAAACCTCGAGCCCGAATTTCAACCCCTAAAAAATCGAAGAGCACCCCTGTCCGACGACACATGCCAACTCCCCCCCCTCCCCCCCTCCCCTCCCCCTTCCCGGGGGTGGGAAGGGAGGGGGGAGTAGAGCCGTTAACAACAGATAGAGTAGAAAGGGAAGAAAGACTCTTGTTTACGTTTCCGGATTTCCTTGAATTTTTGCTACCACTTTGGTTCCAATGATGTATATCATTCAATTCGCGAAACAAAAAGTCAGTTCATTTTTCGTTGATTAGTAACTTAGCTTTTTAATCTAATATGGTGCTTATTAGGACTTCTGTACACGACGTTGTTTTGTCTTGAAACAGTACCCGGAGACATCAAAACGACGCATTTGACATGACTTTAAGACGTTTTAGTGAGCCCGCGCAGGTGGCAAATAGAACGTTTTGTTTCCAACTGTTTTTCTTTTGGACCAGTCTGGCATATTTTGAGAGTTTAGGACCCAGTATTAGAGATAATCTAGCAGACCGGACACAACTGGCCGTGGAGAGGTTTTAAAGGTACTGAGCGCCAACTAATTGAGATACAGTTATAAAATAAAATTGCGTTTATAAAGTAACTGTCGAGTTTTCCAGTTACTTCAGTTATAAACGCCATTTTATGGGAGTTGAGCTTAGGTTAGGGTTTACGTGGACGAAATAACGTAGAAAAAGTAACTGTTGGTAAATCCGAGATAGTGTGAAAATGTATATGTTCTTCTGCTGGGACTTGACATTACAATATAGAAAGTATTCCTATGAAAGTTTTACCAAAGCTTTCGCCTTCCATATGCATTAATAAGCCTTATCAATGTACGAACGGAACAACACGCCTCCGTAGACTGGAACTGAATCGAGGTCGCTTCTCTTAATTTATAATCCAGCGCGTTCCATGGCCAATTATTTTAACCGGTCCGGGAGATTAGTGCCTAGTTTGAAACTTCAACTAATGAAGATGCATACAACAGGTCTGAATATAAAAAACGACGATGGGAACATAATTTCCTGTACACATCAAACGTTCTTTATGATAGCGATTGATTCGTAATTATAACATTTGAAAGAAGTGTTTGATAATGACGCCACGTCTTCAAATCAAGTTGATCTTCCTGGAAATTCTTTCATACAAGATTACCGGTGGCATTTTAGCTCCTAGTTAGAGTCATTCTACTCGCTCATAGAAAACTTCAAAAAAAAGAAAGCTCTGCGTTACTTTCATTTGCTCTGACATAGACTCAGGGGCATGGGCCCTACAAACTTTTTTTTATAAGAACAACACCAACGGGGCTCAAAAGCTTAAGAACAAGCTGAGGCTCGCCCGGGCTCGATCACGCTAAAACTTTACTGAGCTTCGAACTTTAACTCAACAATACAGAATGAATAAGAAATGATTCGCAGTTTATAATCACTAGAAATCGTCTCGGGATGAATGATTCAGCGAATCAACGATAAACCCGATCTACAGGGATTAATTATATATAAAGAAACGTTTTTCCAATACAGCATGTATTCCAGTACAATAGAGTTAACCAAAGTTTAAGAAAAATTTTAAGGCTGGAACCGCCAAACAAAATCAAGAAAAGTGAGCCTCGACCAATTTTATTTGCTCTTTTAATACACGAAACGCTTAAAGCGTCAACTTTCTGAATTTGGGCTTTTAGTTGAATGATTTAAGTGTCGGATTACCTCGCCGATGCATGCATGTGATATTTTCTAGAAAACTTAATCTTTAGCGATATCAATAAGAACAATATGGAATTCCGTACAAAAACAAGGCTGAAATTCATTAAAACCGGTGTGAATGAGACGTTTCTTTAAGCCAGAGTTCTTACCCTTACTGCCGGTTGAAATGGATTTTAAAAGATAGCCGAACTGTCTCTCACTTTCACGTAAGGGACGCATCTGCCTTATGTCGTAACAACAAATATTGTTCCTACATCTGTAAGTAGCTTACCCGTTACTCGTTAAAAGCCTCTTCGCCTTTTCTTCGCTGTGTTAATCCGTCTTCTGCGGAGATCAGTAGCTAATATATGATCTGAGCTTAAGCAATGAACCCGCCCCTAGCTAGGCCTTTCAAGTCAAAAACATTCTACCTCCTTCAACACTGAATGAATTACTTGTCAGATAATCTGGTAATTCCTGATAAAGGAACCCTGACAACGAAGATCCTGTCAACATTCACCGTAAAAATAACTCTATTTATAAAAAGGGAGACAAGCGCAACAATTATTGAGATAACCAAGCGTACACTAATCCCATTAGTATAATTACTTAAATTTTCCCTGAATCTGTTAGCTTCGTTAAATGCAACATTTCTTCAACAACAGTGTTAGGTGTCATTTAGAAGTTGCTAACAAAACAACACTTTTTACTGCATGACTTGTTTTAAACTCAACTTTCGACACGATTTGTTCAACTGAAGGAACACTTGGTTCGAGCTTCTTTTTTTTTTTCATGTTTTTGTTACGTGTTTCGTGAATCCATGCACAAAAACCAGGCACCTCGAGTGTAAGTGACCCCGATTACACGATACATCTCTTAGTAGGTTACCCAAAACTCGTATAACCCTCGTTCTTCCCTTATCACGCCACCTCTTGTGGGATGACAACTAGCACATAGCAACGCCCACTGTTACTGCCTCCAGCTATTTTAATATACTAAAAATTTTAAATCCTTGTAGATCAAGAACACTTAACGCACTTAGACACTGTATTTTCTACAAACAACACTAATTATCTAATAATTGGAGTTTCCAGATAAAGGCTCACTGGCAGTCAATTTTCTGTCAAAACTCGAAGCGAAAAGATTTTATCTAGGTAAAACCAGAGACAAGAACTAGTATATAGTCACGTAGATTCCATCGCCGACACCAATGAACTATATGAATACTCCCTTGTGAAAGGCTGCAACGGCAAGACAAGATTTTCCTTACTTTAAGCTTTTAGCAATAGTCTGAGTCTGAGAACAGAGAACTCGTTTGACGATATTCATTTGTCACATGGCAGCAACAACTTGCATGCATATTTCAGTTTCCTACGGCTCAACAGTTTTTATTGTAAATTAACCATTGTGGCGTGGTCAACGGAAACTGCGACCATAAACCAAAGCGGGACCCTCTAAACTATCCTGGGGGTACTCCCATATATTGCCTATACGGGTATGTGCGGCTGGAAAGGGTATGGTTTTCAAGCCATTTACTCTTGGATAGGGTCTAGAATCATAGAAATTTGGTCTAGAGTAGGGTCACCTTTAACAGCATCGCTAAGCGGATATAAAAACTGTAATAATAAAAAGTAGAAATCCAGAACACTTGAGCGCTTTATACCCGGGGTTTTACATCAAGTCAGATGTTTTTGCTTTTCTATGACACACAGTATAAACAAATCAAATTTTAGTCATAGGATTTAAAATAGGTACTCTGGTATAGGGTCACACAATTTTCAGAATTTACTCCCTGATAAAGAGCAGGACATTCACGAACCAAGCGGCACACCCCAGCCCAAACCATATTGGAGTACCC